>JARKIC010002482.1:0-60087 GCA_029378375.1 Mycena olivaceomarginata
GTCATTATCCAGTGAAGCCGGGAATTTTGTCCAGGAGGAAATGCTGTTACGCACAGGGTTCAAGCCTTAGTGTGGGACTCTGGCCATTTATCCCACTCCATCTTTCAGGGTGGTGGGCTGTATACCCACTAAAATCCCCTTAGATTTTATCCCGTCATCCGGCAGGGATTCTTCGTCCAAGAGTGTTCCACTCCAGGTGTGTAGGACGAGTTCTTTCTTGATTGCAAGAGTCCTGAATCGAATTTGGTCAGTCAATAGGATATCTTGTTTCAGCGCTGTATTAATTAGAGACACCCATTGGTTGTGGATCTCTGTGCTTGAGTGTTGACTGTACGTCTCGAACAGTCTTTCATTTCGCAAGTTCCAAATCAATTTGATTGTGGTTGACACCAGGATTGTAAAGAAACAATTCTTATGCGTGTGAAGGGGGACTTGAATCTTGCCAGGCCGCAACCCAGAATGAGCCCCCAGTTGAGTTTCGGCCAGGAGGGAAACCTCAACCTCCACAGTTTTTTCGGTAAGGGTCCAAATTTGATGTTGGCCAGGATTATCACATTCCAGTTTGATCGGACATCTGTGGGATGATCTTGGGAGCTTCCATGCAGGCAATTCTTGGATGCCACTTTCTTTGCTGGAAACTTCAATTGGGGAACACATAAGCCATCTAATGGGTGCTATAAGTCATTTGTTCAAATATTATCCTCAGTCCAGAGCACTTCACCTGTTTTTCTTGGAGTGACGTGGCCTGTGCAGGACCACGTGAAGTTGATCAGCCTGATGAGACACGTCAAATTTTTTGCCGACTCTTCCTTCTTCCCTTCACCTTCTCCCTTGTCTCCCCCATTCCCCCTGTTTCCCGTTCTCCTCGCCGAGCCCTGCGTACGGCTGTGCCCGCCTGGCCCTCATCTCTCAACTCGGGTCTCATCTCGAGCTCCCAACTAAACATATATCAAGTCTGAGCCGTCTTCGCCACTCTGATGGGCCCTCAAATTTTTCAAAAACATATTCTGCTTTGCGCATCAAACTCTCCCATCCTCAAGTCCTTTGCATTCAAGTTATGGAGCTTTTATATCAATATACTCTACACACCGCAGCAAGTCGGCAAGTGACGCAAGTCTGACTTCAAAGCTTACAAGCCTTCCTGTTCGTAGTCGCGCTGTGGTCCTCGAGTCACCCAAACCTTATCCTCAAACCTAGAGTATTTCATTTCCCTTTCTCCCTCATCCCCCGCCTCAATCGGTGTCTTACATGTACATATCTTGTGTTTCATTGTATCATTTTGAATATAATTATTTCACAAAAATCATTTTTGTATTGTGATTTTCCTACAATTTATGAGATCTTCAGCTGAACCAGGTCTGGAAGAGCTGTGGCTGGGAGCTCCGAGGAATGCAAGATCCTAGAATCATTGCGGGATTGTGGATTTTGATATCTTTGGAGCCGGCACCAGCGGTTAGATTGATGGCCAACACAGCCATTGCACCGCCACACTCAAATGCGCCGACCTTTACTTCCACACGCTAACATCTCAACACCACCTCAGGGAGACATCCCGAGCCGAAAATACCTCTTCTACTTTGACTAGCAACTTTTACCAGCATCAATATCATAATATACATGTTTAATCCTCCATTTCGACATCCTCTTTCTCCACCCAGTCCTCACCAACCTGTGTATTGGGTTGGATGACCCCGATATCTTGAGAAGCACCTCCTGTGGAACGTTCTGGGTTAAGTTGATACTTCTGCAGCGCTGGTGGTGGATGATATATGGCAGATGTGTTGTGCCTGTCTGAAATAAATTCATTCCTTTGATTTTGACTGTTCCAGGACAATAAACGAGCAACATACCTCCTGTGTATGCGTACTCTGTGCAAAGGACGCGTCCAAAAGTCGATTAGAATGGCAACAGCAAATTTCGTGCCCGCCCAGTCACACTATTGTCACGCATTTGTATCACCCTGATGGCAGTGATTTTGCAGCTCAATTTGGGGCGCTCACCGACCCCGGCACATCAATCCTTGGCTGCCAAACTTGATCACTGGTTTCTAGCTACAAGACCTCTGTTGGAATTAAAGACATATGAAAAATTGAGCCCACGGCGCATTCAAAGTAAGGCTATTCCCTTGGTATTTTCTGAACTACAACATACATCTTGTAGCTAGACATAAGAAAAAAATATCCACCTCCTACGATTTGTGGATAGATGCCGAACGGGACTAGAAAACAGTCCGGCATCTCGCACTCAGATCTTGGCAGTGAAGCTTCTGATCAAAACATAAACAAAGGATCATCAACACCAGTAGGCGGTGCGGGCTCCCAATATCTTGGGGAGGTTTTCTCAGATCTCCCCACTTACAAGTCCGAATATGGCAGTCGGGACATCCGTGGGAGCTCCGACCAAATTGGCGGTGTATCGGCCAGGATCAAGGTCAAAAGTTGTTATCAATCCAATGATGTAGCAATGGGACGCATCACAGTCACGCCGGGTAGCATCAGCTATTCACTACCGAAAGATTTATTTAACTCAGATATTGGCTGGCCATGGCAAGCGGGAATCTGAAGGACACTCCTCGGGGCTCAAGAGACAATCCACTAGCACAGCACTGGAGGCGCATTCCGCACGGAACCGACTTCGAGTATGAATGAAGCCGAATGGGGAAGATGCGAGCGTGACAATCTTGATTGATGCTGTTTTCAAGCCATTTTCTAAATTCACCTTAGTCACTCTCTTTATAAGATTACAACTGTCTGTCTGAAGCCATTTCGAACTCCGCCCATCGATTAACCGGCGCTTATCGATTGCACGCCAATCAATGCTAATTCGGGCGCTCATCTCTCAGAAGTGGTGGGCCGCAAAGCGGCCCACCGCGCTCTTGTGAGCACTCAAATTTTGCTTGCGTGCTCTCGGTATATCACACATACACGTATTGTACATACATGCATACCCTATGCCAATCTCAGAGCTGTAATCCCATTTTAGATCAAGATATTCAAAGCTGATGGCCAGATTTGATTTCACTTTTCTGGACTTTTTGGATTGATTTTGCTCTACAATGAGATCGCAGGCAACGATGGGTGTGGTATTTTAATATGATGTTCTATATATGTTATACTTGATGTATGTAAAAGAATCGGGGCAAGGGGTAGCTATAGCGGCGAGAAAATGCCTCCGTCCCATTACTAGGTACTATACTGTATATCAGAGGTCCTCTGATTGTCGGAGCGTCATGATATATCAGAGCCTTTGGTTAGCAGAGGGGCTGATATATTGGTGCACCTTTCTAGGCACCTTCCACGCCTTTTCTGCGCTAACCCTTCATGTGCCTGGGCCGCCACATGGTTGGTGTGCGCGCCGCTTGATGGTCCGTGCACAGGGCGCACTCCACCTGTCCAAATGGGTCCATCCCTGTCAATCTGTTGACACTTGTTAGAATGCCATCATCCCCCATTATCAGTTCTTACCTCCACCGCTCGGGCTCCCCCTCGGCTCTGGGGCCCTCTGCTGACTCTCCGGCCTCCCTTCGCTGCTCTTCTATGTTGTACCTACTGCAATATCTCTTCTCTAGGCTCAAATTGCTCCCGATACCTCGGTGTTGCGATCATCCTGGGGTGCATCCCACGGGCAGCACGTCCCATAAAAGCTGCTCCTGGGGTATAGCGGTCCTCAAATCTTGTGTGAAATATCTTTATGTTTGTATCCCCCCGTCTCTGTGCTTCTGGGCGCTCCATCCCTGGGCTCGCAATTGTCATACTGAACCTGGGCCTTCTTTGTACTTTCCCGCCTACCTAGGTGTCATTTGCTTCTCGGATTTCAGTCAGAAAGTACTACACAATGCTAGAGTACTCTCTCAACATCCCCGAAAGACTCTGTCACCCACATCAGCTTGCAGCAATAGGTGTGGGCCGGGACACCCCCCCTCGCACCCCGCTCCATGGGCCCCACAGCACCATCCAATACCACATGATACACTATAACGATGCATGTGTGTGCCTGCGGAGTGCGCCGCCCCGTAGCACTGCCACCACAGCATCCATTTGCACGCCCGATACGTTGCGCGGGCATGGCCTGTGCACTGCACTGGTGCACTGCATGCCGTGCAAGAACCCTTTAATATGTGCAAGGGCTGCACCTCACATTGTTTCGCCGCCTGTACGTGGTATGCAGCCGGCCCACCACCCGCCCGCCTCACACCGCCCCACCCTCCCTTCACCACACCTCCTGTTACGTGCATACAGGTGCATAGAGATCTTCCTCGCCATGCACGATGGCACCAGCAGCCTCACGCGTACTCTGTTGCCTGTTTCTGATGAAATAGTACTAGCCTATCTTAAGATGTGGCCGGTATAGACCGGCCCGAGTATCAAGTCCTCTAGGTCTTTAAGACCCTTACCTATTCTACTTACACTCTGTCCTGTACCCCTACCAATTCTAGAACTTAAGTCTTGAGAATCTTCAGAACACTTCAAACCACACCACAGACCACACGACGTAAGACCTTGAAATATCTTAAGATGTCTGCAAGCTTAAGATGTCCGGACCTCAAGTTCACAGAATCATACATACACATCTAATACTTAAAATTTGGGCGGCACTTATGTCTCGGCTACAGACTTAAGACCCCCAAAGCCTAAGTCTCATGTCGAGGACTAGAAGTTCAGCAGAACTCAAGTCCTGGTGAACTTGAGTTCCTGCTCGAAGCTCGGGTGGCAACGCCGACGTTCTAGAGGGCGGGGCGGGTGGGAAACCACGACAGGACAATAGGGCGGTGCTTAACATCGCCCGCACGCATTGAGTTGAGATGCAAAGACCGGGAAGGGAGTGAGAACTCACTCAGTTTGTTCCGGGTCTGAGTTAGCAGGGGAGCGGTGCTCAGGGGGCGATGCGAACCCTCTCAAGGGCTGGGCGAGCGAGGAAGCTACGGAAGCACGATAGGGCGGTGGCTAACGACGCCTGTACGCGTTGAGTTGAAAGAAAAAGACCCGGAAATGAGTGAGAACTCACTCAGTTTATCCCAGGTCTGAGTTAGCAGGGGAGCGGTGCTCAGGGGGCTATGCAAACCCTCTCGAGGGCTGGACGAGCGAGGAAGCCACGGCAGCACGATAGGGCGGTGGCTAACGACGCCTGTACGCGTTGAGTTGAAAGAAAAAGACCCGGAAATGAGTGAGAACTCACTCAGTTTATCCCAGGTCTGATTTGGCAGGGGATCGGATAACACAAGGGTATCCACATCCTCAGGGGTGGGTGGCGCAGTGCTGTCGTTAACCAGGAATGCCACTGCACATCGAGCTGTTCAGATGTGAGTGGGGGGCGGGTGAGTAGAGGGAGACGTGGTGATGGGTAGATCGGCCCTGTCAAGGGCTGACAAGAGGATGAGGAGGAGGAGGAGTGCAGGTGGCATAGAGATGGTGGTGGGAGGAAGAAGAGATGACAAGACAGTGATTTGATTGCGCGTGAAGCCGCACTGCATCAATCTCATTGTCCACTGATCAAAGCAACGATCACTTCTCTTCTTGCTCCTGACTTCCGCCTTCATCGATGCCACTCACTGTTCATCCCTTCCTTGGTCTCCAGCTATTTCCTAGGACTGTGTGTCCAAGGCTGACTTCGACTTTGTATCAGTGGCGGTGTGTTCTTGGGACTTGGCCTTTGCATTGGTCCATGACTCAGTGGCCCAGCCTAGCGAAGGGTGGCACGGTGTGCATGGATTCTTTTTCACACTCTATTCTGTCCTTGCGGGGCACCTGTGAAATCGCTTCTATGGTTGACTTGGGAGGCCACCAGCATCTTTCATCCGGGTCATTTTCTGTGAATACCACCTTTGTTTACGTGTCGTCAATCTTTTTTATTTTTATTTTCCTTTTCACTTTCATCTCACTGTTACTTGAGTCTTGTGTCCTAGGCCACTTGAGTTACAAGTTGGGGTGGAAGAGAACTTAAGGCTCTTGTTGACTGAACTTAAGCTGTGCGGGGCTGAAGTGCTCACGGGAACTTAAGTTCCAGGACACTTGAGTATTCGTGGAAACTTGAGTGTCCTTGGAACTTGAGTACTGGGTGAACTCAAGACATCAAGCAGGACTTAAGTCGGACAGAACTTAAGTCTTAGGTGGAGGTTGTGAAGGGGACCCTGCTTGCGTTGGCGGCAGGTGGGAGTGAAGAAAAGACTTAAGATTCTTTAAATAAGATCTATAAGACTTGAGACCCTGGCCGGTCTACAGCAACAGGTCTTAAGATAGGCTAATAAATTAGTTGGTTTCTGTTCCCGCCCCGTTCGCACCCCCCGCTTCACACTACCCTGTATCTTTTCCCCTTTTCGTCTCGGATATCCCTGGTCTTATTTGAAATCGCGTTATTCATCACTCTTTCTAGCTCGTCAGACCAGAACACGAAGGAAATACACCCAAACTTAGGAAGTACGGCCTTACACTTGGTTTGGGTTATAGCGCTTGGTTAAACCACCTGTATGTATTTTTCTTACTTAGAAGGATTCCAATATCATCGAATTTTGCATGCTCTTCACCCGTTAGGTCATTGCAATAGAGGGAATTGATCAAATGGGTGTTTGTCTGACGGCCACATAAATTCTACAATGGGTAGTTTCAACACTGCTAAAGTATGGGGAAACACTTGAAGGGCCCTTATTAAGGATAATTTGACTGCATTTGACCCTCTGCCTCGAAATTCTGTTGTTGAGGACAGCAAAACACACAGAAGCGTATTTGATGGCACAATTGATGGCAGCGCGCACACAGAAAGTGGTCTCAATATCATCCATAATATGTTCGATAAGAGATTTAACCTGATACAGGGAATCAGGAGGTCTAGTCAACTCCCTCCATGTACTCCATTCCAAACAATTGCATGATGGTGACCTGATTTCTTACTTTTAATGTTCAACCACCTAAACTGGCACAGAAAACACAAAAAATCATCCTTCAGGACACTCTGAGAGTCCCAGAGTATCGTGAAAGAGTAAGAGACCCATTTCCACACTTACGGAATTATTGGAATGAGTTTTAGGCTGGCAATTAAGGCTTGAATTTTCGAATATGGTTTGGCTCGAAGAGTGAGCTTGCCCTCCAAGGCCTTTTAGCATGTCCGACAGACACTTTTGTTTGACTTCTTATATTCCAACAAGTTCCGGGAACAAATTACAATTTCTGATTTGGCTATGGTGCGGTTCACTTAGTCACCGCTACCTTGTGACAACTGTTATTTCTCATGCAGAAAAAAACTGATTTTCTTTTCCTCCTGCCAAAATGCTCAGTTTAACAAGGGGAAACTTTCCCTAAGACAGATTCTTATTTGGGTCAAAATTGAGTGAGTAATAAAATTTCAGTCCGCCTAAATTGGGACTCCCCATCAAAACAACCCTCCTACTGGTCAAATGCCTGCATGTCGCGATCGAAAACGCATCTGCGAGACTTGTACTTCTGGGAACCAAATTTACAGACATGCAATTGTGCATCTTGAGTCCCCATACTGGCCCAATAAGTGTCCATCCATCAGTACATGTGATGCTCCCATCACCAAATGGTCGCAAGCGGAACTGATGCAAGAGCCTTTGGCAAATTTTCGTTGAGTGTCAAAGGTGTAATCCAAGTGCTCGTGAAGATATTTCTTCACCATGCCCCAAAAGAACTCAATTTTATTGAGCTTGCAGCAGAACTTGAGAAGAAAGATGCACAGATGACCGGCGGCATGGATGATTTCCTGGACCAGTGATCTCTGCTCCTTGAAGTCGGGATGTAACTCCAGGATACGGTGGCCAGAGAAGGTACACTTGAATAGTTTTTTTGGGCCTTTGGCCGATTTGGGACCAGTCCCAATGTGGCGGTGACTAAGTGAACCGCACCATATCGAAACCGCCTCTAAGTTATAGGTTTTGATATATCTCGGTGTCTTCCACAGTATTGTGGCTCTGCTTCCGGGCCCAGGGTGCTGTGAACTTGTGTTTGAAGGGGGATAGCGAGGCGGAGGAGGGGCCAGAGGATTGAGACTGCAGTTGAGGCAGAGAGAGGGCCGCGAGCCGTTGTTTGAGGGTTGTGCCCGCCTTGGGAGTCATTGACCAGCCCAGAGAAGGAGAAACGAGGAGCCTTGGAGAAGATTGATTTATGGTTAGGGTTACAGGCCCAACTGTGAAGTTTCTATGTACAATGTACCAGATTTTCCAAGACCGAAAAGAAATTTTGCAAGCAAGGGGGCGAAGGAGGCGACAACGACGGGCAATAGTGATGGCGGTCAAATAAAGGCAGGGACCCTTTAGGTGGGTTTCACTAGTACAGCAGAACCTACCTAAAGGGTCCCCTGCCCCCAATACACCAAACAGTGGAACATTAACCTCTCCATTTTCACCGCTTACTCTTTCAATTGTAGCCCAAACCTCATCGCTATTTTGCGACACTGCCCGGCCATCAGGAAAACCGCGTCCATAGCAAGCCATAGCAATGCTTAGCAACGCTATAGGCTGCTATGAGCTGCTATGAAGTGATATGTAGTAATTCCATAGCTACATTTGTTTCTTCAAGCACTGCATAGGCTCTCTAGCAGCGTCTAGCGCTCACTCACCATCGTAGCTACATGATTTGGTTTTCCTGATGTGTACTGGGGTTTTTCATTCAAATCGACAGGGGGTGCGATGCATGACCCGATTTACCAGTTCGACATTTCGACAGCAGCCGGATTTTCGTGTGACACCTCCAACATTTCGACAGCTCCATGGAAAATTTACCTTTCTTTGCTACTGGAGGGGCTGGGGGGGGGGGGGGGGGGGGGGGGGGGGGGGGCAGGTGACATGCCTTAGAGGGTTCGACAAACCCCTCCGTGATGCGTGACCGCGACCAAAATTCGTCCTCGACAGGGGGGTGCATGACACGTGACTGTCGATTTGAATGAAAAACCCCAGTATCTCATCGATCTCTATTACTGTGACCCAGGCAAGGGGATACTTTCCTGTGAATGGAGGAACATACATCGGTTTTTGATTTTTTTCAACTTTGAACCAACCACCCGCGGCATACCACGTGTCGTCCATATCGGGCAATGATGGCACACGCCGTCAACTTTCAAAACACCGCGCTCGAAAACCAACAACAACCGGCCTCAGGACCTGCACAAGGTCGACGGCTATAGTATCTCTCTGGGTAACGAGAAAAGACTTGAACAGGAAACCATATTATTAGGAGACATGGGGACAGAAATTTGGCTGTCCTACTTCCCGACACGCCGACGTTTGGTACGAACACCATCCCCAGACAGGCATGCCCCACACATCCAACCTTCCGAGACGCTTTCTCGCTTAAGACATCTAAGATGGTACTACATATTCAGGGTGAGCCTAAATTTTAATTCCCTGGTTGCGCAAGCTTACCCATTTTGTTTCGCACCCTTCATTTTTGCAGCGCCATGTTCGTAAATTCAGACTCATCCTTAGGAGCTGCGGAGCTCCCGCAAATGCACACCTCAAGATCCGCTGCCAAATCTGGTAAGTCATCCCGCGCTTTACGTTTACGAGTGGAGCGTCTGGTGCTGGGATCAGGATGGGCCGGATTTGGAGACGGTGCCGAAGTGAGGGGAGGAGAATAAATTTCGATCTCTTGTGGGATAATACTCTGCTGGCGCATTAAGATGGTCTGTTCGATACAGTACTTGAATTAACTTTGCTCACCTGGTCTGCCGCAATTCCATCACCGGTATCCATTGGCACCGTCGATTAGCCTGGGCGAGTGTGGAAGGCGCCGAGAGAATTGATTCAGGAAAGTACTCCAACGGTGATGGAGAACGGTATTCGAGGGAGGTTGCGGGTTTTCGCTCATCAGCACCGGACGGTCCTGGCAGCTCCAACGCGTCCTCCTCGTTGTCCGATGGCTCCGGTGTTTGAATCGGCGAATCCATACATTGTGGTTGTCATCTCACAAAAATTTGCGCTTGATCGCGGCAGAATTTTGACGCGAAATTGGCGCATGATTCTCAAGTATCCCCGCCTCATAGGCTGGGGCATCGACCGAATGCGGAAAGCATGGCGAGACCTCAGTAAAGACACTTGCAGAGCATGTTAGTACCATATCAAATGCTCCAGAAGGAATTATAATGTGTTTTCGACCTGGAAAATTTTCCTATCAGAAAATTAAAACATTGCCCTGGCCGACCAACCAACCACCCATGGTCCTTGGATCCAGGTGTATTTTCCGTTCGGGTTACGGCTCCAAGCTCTCCGAAACGCCCACCATGTGGACTTTCTGGCAATAATTAAACGAGAGGGGTTGGAAGTATCGGGGCCAAATTGTGGCGTCACATCACCCACCCTGCACCGAATGTTCGGCGTCTAGTTCATTCCGAATGGGCGTAGTTGAAGCCGCACCCAATCCTTTGTGAGGTGAGGGATAATTTCTGTTGTTTTGCTTCTATGCAGGTTCAATCTCGGGGAGTCTCTTATTTTTTGTTCCTCGTTTGCTGGATCCGGCTTCGCACTGATCTTGGGCTCATGCGTTTAATTTTGGGTACCGTCTCTCTCGTCACCTTGCTGGCATTAATCTGCCATCGTGTCAGGGGAGTTGGATCACTGCTTCCTGGTGGAGTAAGGTGCCTGAGCCGGACTCGGATGCCTGAAACAGCCGGTCAGCATATCCCTCGGACATCCCAAATCAAAATGCCGTTTTTACGTACCCTGGTTTCGCATACAAATAAATGCTTCACCCGGCCGAACCAATCCATCGACATCATGCCCACTGACCTGACAAGGATGGAGGCCTATGTCCTCGGTGCATGGGTACGTCCCACACGAGATTCCCGGATAATACACTACTCACACTCTAGTCTTAGGATCTCGGAGTCTGTTTTTCCATATTTCTGCAGGGTGTTCTGTGCGCACAATTTGCGCGCTACACGAGTTGCAACAAACGCGACTCGATATGGATGAAGCTCTTTGTGGCGGGCCTTGCGCTCATGACGACGATGAAGAGCTTGCAATCGCTGTGAGTGTCTTCTATTCTTCTCAAAATTTGCGTCGAGGTTCGTCATAGAGCGATAACGTGGATACAAAATGTCGCAACGTTCGGAAATCCGGAGGCGGCAGATAATTTATTAAGCACACACTGGCTTCCGAAAATGAGCCTGCCGCTCGGGGCTATTACCGCATTCTACGTGCAGATGTTTTTCTGCCGTCGTCTTTGGGTGAGGGTTCCAGATCTACTGTGATTTGTGCACAGCTGATCCATTAGCAGGCAATATCTCAGAACACATACCTTGTCACCGTCTGCACCATTTTGTTCGTGGCGGGACTTGTTTCCGGTGTTGTTGCGGTATGACACCTCCAGGTGTACTGTATTGACACTAAATCCCGTAACAACAGACCTTTTACATATTCGTAGGTTCGATGGAGTCGACTACCGGCTGGCGTATGTCCCCACCATTGGCATGGACTATTAGTGGAGGTTATTGATTTCCCCTTCATCGTAGTGGGAGCCCATCTGGGAATTATCTTGTCCGGAGACTCTGTCCTGACAGGAAGCACAATATTCTGCTTGCTCGTACGCATCCAATCTCTGTGACTGTGATATTTCAGTTCAGTCAGATTGACATCTTTTCCTAGCGACACTCGCGTGAGTGCGCTCTATCCCGCAGCCCCACCAGATCCATCCTCAACTCACTATGTCGGGTAACACTGCAGGCAAGCAGAACTTGCATTTGGATGAAGCTGAGATTTTGACTGTCAAACCCCAGTCCGCAGCGCCAGCCGCACTCTGCGCGTTGATATATTTTGCTGTTGACATGCGAGTAACTAGGACAATCTGGATGCCAGAAGTCGTACTGCTCGCCTTTATTATAGGCATGGTGCTCCCTTATGTGTACGCATGGTCCGCTATGTGGACTCTCAACTCGCGCGAAGAGATATACCTCGCAGCCGGAAACTGTCCATACACATTTGATTTAGGACTATCAGCCGGCTCTTCAAATCCGGACACTACTCAGGGTCAGCACCAGGGACATCTTGAGTCTCTGGAGAAGGCTGAGAAACCTGGTGGCCCACCGGAGTCGATGGCTTAAAGTTCGCTGTACCCGTCTTTCGTGGCCTAATTTTTTGGACTCGAAGTCTTATAATATATTGTAGAAATCATGGGCAAGGCTGTCCAGTTAAGTATATTGTTCAAATCTATTATACAGGTCAATTATTTATACGGGCCTTCTCTTGGATTTCGGGTGTTCACTGGAGACCTGATCAGGCTTAGTGGAGAGATGCGGTGCACCTTCCATGTTACAGATCAATCCCGAGGTTCTCGCGATTTCAATATCCCACGTGATCGTGTCTCCTCTTTTCGCTCCTCACAATGAAAGGAGTTGGCCGGCAAGCGGCGGGGCACAGACAGAATTCAGAACAATTTTCCTGTGAGCCTTCTATTTTTTGGACAATTACAATTGTGCACTCTGTATACTCGAAAAGAAATGGGATTGAGCAAAGTTGATGTAAGCACTTGCTGAATAAAATTCGAAGTGAGTGGCCAGCAAGGGACGGCGCAAAAATTTTAAAATAACTTGGGGGGAGGCCGATGCTGGCGCACGGCATAACTCGTACTTTACATATTTTATACTTTCACCTTTTTGTCGTATGCTCCATAAAGTTAGTTAGTTCAGGAAATAAAATGTCTTTCAGAATCGACAACGGATATGCCGAATTGCAAGTTTTTGATTGGACGTGTGATATCATCGTTCGCCATCAGTTCATCAACGGTCATTTCCGAACATGTCAACCGAATCCGGCGGTCAAAGCGCTCTATACTAGCTGCTCAGAGAAAGTTGCAGGCTTGTATTCGTCCACCTTCCGATTCCGAAAACGGCCACTATAAATATTTCGGAATCACGGGCGCTAAACCTCTTCTCGCTCAAAACTCGACCACCACGACCTAAAGTGTAAGTCGTTTCCACGTCTCGTTTCGCAGCACTGAATCGGGTACAGATGCCGGCTGTACGCAGAAACCGAAGGCTCCAGAACGTCGTTAGAACGGCCCACTTCAACCCGCTCGCCGTCGTCTTAATGTAAGCATATATACTCTACAATTTATTTGCACTTCGGCTCGACTCAGCGCCCCAGCCCCGACCCTTATCCCAGCGACGGGCCAGGCGTCAACTACCTCGTCACACGCGACCTCGTCGACGACGTCGTTGCCTACGAACAGGGTCTCATCGACCACTCAACGTTACTCCCGCGGCGCGAAATCAAACTCGGCGAAAGTCTAGATTTCGGTCAGCGCTTGTGCGGGTACAGGTCGTGTCAGCAGATGTACAGACACGACTGGAAGGCCATTTACACTACACCCGAACGGAAGTTGACGGGCGAGTACAGTCTAGCGTCATTATTTTTATTCAACTAACTCGACAGCAGAACACTTGGTGCAAGACGAGACGCGCTTCGCACGTAGGCCTCCCACCGTATGCTCTTGCAAAAAGCGGCACATGGAGTGGGTCAATTATTTGTCCGTGGGAGGGGAACAGGGGCTGGAGAACGAGTTTTTCCGTTGGATCGCACTGCGAGGCCCACACGTCGATTGTCAAATATATTATCTAGCGTGATTTACATCTTGCGTCGATCGCATTCAACCTGTAGAATAAAATTGTGGATGTTGATTACTACGAATTGTATCAAGAGTCCGATTGCCATGTATTATAGCGTGCTGAATCGACGTGATATAGGTTTTAAACCCAAACTTTCCGACGTTGTGAGTTAGCCGCATATATTTACTGTCGGCATTTCGGCCAGCTGAATAATAAAGTTATTGATGGGATCATATTCTGGCCGACAAGGTTCATCACGACGTAACACAGCACTCGGTTTTTTTTTTTGGGTTTTCAATATGATGTCGGAGGCGCAGTCGCACGACATCTCTTCACCTTCCACCGCAACAGTCGCCCGCATACCTTCACAACATGGCCAGAAACAAGGTCCGTATTCCTTGCTTTGACGCCTTTTCGCCACTCATCGACCGTCCAAAGCAAACCTTCCGCAAATCCACCGGTGGCAAGTGCAGCTCATATTCCGCATCGGTGATTATTTACTCGTTGTCACTGCCAGGAAAGGCCTCCGTCGTCCACCTTCCCTGTATGACCCCCCTTCGGCAGCCACCACAACCAAAAACGCCCCGCTGCCCCGCCGGCACTGTGGCCGTGCGCGAAATTCGCAAATACCAAAAGAATATTTCTTTGCTCATGCCGAAGACGTCTTTTCAGCGTCTAGCGAAAGAGATCGCCACGGACTATCAGGCGCGTCTTTATGCTTGTAACACCGCGACTGATCTGACGTTATCTGCCTCCAGCCGGACGTGCGATTTCAGTCATCAGCGCTTTTGGCGCTTCAAGAGGCTGCCGAAGACGTGCGTTCTTTTTTCGATTCACAGAATTCAAAGCAAACAACAGGTTGTTCAGTATCTGGTTTCTATGTTCCAGGACGCTATGCGAGTGGCTCAACACGCGCACCGTGAAACTATGTTTGTGCCATACCGCCGTGTCACCTATTTAATAACCATAGTATTGCCCAGTCAACCCAGAGACATTGCGTTGGTGCTCCGCGTTCACAGTGACAGTATTTGAATGTACGTATACATGTTTTGTACTTGTATCCATCCTCCTGGAGGCTGATTTAGTATTGCATAGCACCGACGCTCAAGCTAGATCTGTCTACGGCTCAAAAGCACTCGTCAGAACGTATATAGTCGAATTCGTCGCAGTAGTTACATCGTATCGCAACAAAAAATACACGGCCATTCGCCCTTACGAAAATTAACGGTACATTGATGACCATTACGACCACTCTACATGGCCGTGTACATCGAAAAGTAAAGCTTGAACTGCACATCGCCGACATGACCAGCTTGCATCTATCGTCCGGCTTCAAATCCAGACAGAGGTCGCGCTGTGGCTGTGCACATAACACGTACGCGTCACTTCGGAATTATCCGATGATTGATCGCACGTCATTTATCAGAACGCTGCATATATTACACACTGTAAGATTGCGCGCAAAGTTTCAGGTGATGGTAATCCCTAGAATCTTTCGAAGTGATTCAAAATCGCGATAACTGAAAAGGAAGAAGTCGGGGTCATTTCGGTAGAAACTATAAACATTTGTAGAAATAAGCAACATTGATTTAGAAGTAGGGGGCCCTCTCAAAAATTATATTACGAGAGAGCCACATCAGCGCATTCTGACGACATACTGTTAATGCGCTGTCGTATACCAGGCTTCTTCTCCTTCCACCACAATCACCATATGATCGACTTTGGTTGATACCCATTGGTTTCCATTGTAACTGAGCAGTCTCGCAGGATAAGGGTAGTGAATGTGCAAGTTGGCGACAGTGACGAAGGTAAGTATACTTTTGAGTGAATCGAACTTTGGGTTCCGTAATCGCAACGATTCGATGGTAGTCCAAGCGAATGCTGCCATCTTGGCACATCGGGCTAACACTCTGTCCGCTGTAGTGACGTCAAGCGCCGTGACCGCAGGCATAATCGTGGACAAGGCCACGAAATCTACGTCGGCTCTCCACACGCCGTAGACGCGCAGAGTTTTGACCGGTCGCACAAGCTCTGCACATCTGAGCAGAGAGAGCAGCAGTCCTTCTCGTCCATGACTCTGACGTCTAGCCTGTTCAAACTCGGCGCCCGCATCAGTCGCAGGAGCTGTTCGAACGCTTTGTTCCCCCCGGTGTAAAAATGGATTTTGTTCAACCGGTTTAACTGCAACGGCTCTCGATCAGACAACGGATCTGTCGAATGTCAGTTATATTCCAGCTTTTCGTTCAAAGCCTTTACCCGTTCTATCCAATTTTCCAACCGACAGGGCCTCCAGCACAGTGGCCTCTAGCAAAACCAGATAAAGCTCGTCCATGGTTGGAGCTGTTGATCTATCCAAGTCGCCTAGTACGAGCACGGCGATATGTCGAAAGCTGCCGTTGTTTCGCAACGGCAAACTGAACCCGACGAGCCACAGATGGCGCATCGCAGGCTCACCGAGTTTGAGAAATTCCGGTGTCGGCTGCAGTTTCTCGGGGCGATCCGTAGTCCATACAGGTTCGATATTGATTAATGCCAGTTGCGTCAGGTGAGTAAAACTGGACGAGGCTAGTTTGTCTGCGACTACCGCGAACACCGCGCGGCCCTTGAAATAAATCCCAAAGTGTTGCACATTGCTCCGATTTGGAACGCAACAACTCGATCACTGCGTGCAAGCCGACTTCATCGTCCCGCGTACAGGGTTCGTACGCAGTTGGATCACGTAGAACCAGGCGAATGTGCAACGCTGTGCCAGACAATTTCGCAGACATAAAGCGGAATGCTGCGCGTCCTTGAGTTGGTGTAAACTCGTGCAATGTCCAGAAAGCAGCGGTGTGATCGATAAATTGGCACCCACGACATTGACACCTGTCTGAATACGCTGCGGTGTCGAATAACAGTGATTTATGTACGGCGTCATTCGCAAAGGGATTATCGGCGTCGAAGTAGTCCCCGCAGGCACACAACATGATCTCTGTGACAAGTTCAGCTGGAGAGTCCGATAACGGCCTGAACTCATTGTTTAACGTTGGCCTCAGATTTAGCACAAGAACTTACATCCAGTCGCTTTTATTCGTTATAGCCGTTCGCCGACAATCAGTAGGGCACTGCTTAGTCGCAGCGGGCAATTATAGTCCGAAGGATGGGTTTCCAACGCTATGGTACGGCGTGTTAGCTCGGCAATACATATATGTATCTTTCTCACCGAGTATTCAAGTTCACGATGTTGGCTTTAAGAATATACATGTCGTCGTTCGTTCAAGCACTCGACTGAATGTTGCACCTCATATAGTCCTTCCAGTATCGCCAGGGGTATTTTGAAATTACACTTGAACGTGACAGGGTTCAGTCTCACACGCCGGATCTGCCTCAACGCAGATGCGATCACTGGTAACTATCAATTCTTATTTCATTCTGGAGGTACGCTTTCGTCGCGCTATGTTCTTCCGATCAATTCTAAGACCTATATTGGAACCTAGTTATTTGATTCAGGTGGGAGTAGGCGATTTGCAGGCGATAGCATACAATATTTAGGAGGCGCTCGATATCGATTACATGTACCACTGTTTATGCAGTTCGTCTATGTACTCGACGCTGTTTACCATCCCCAAAGCTCAGTCTTCTCTTCTGCGGTCATTCCGCCCGTCCACATAACGGGCTCTACGGGGCGGTACAGCACCAAGCGACGCAATCCTCTTCGCCGTGTACCCAAGTTAAACAGCATCTCGAACCAGATGTCGTGCCGCACAAGAGTGTGCAGTTGCGGGAGCGAGTCCTCATAGTACAAACTGCAATGGAATCGGAGCGGCGTATAGACGATATCAAGCGTGGTCACCACCGGCGTGATGGCGTATAATGCCCTGATGCTGTCTTCCATCTCATCGTTGCAGCTAATGCGCAGGTTGACGGCCGTTCGAACAGGGCCCCGCATTGAAGCGCGATCTGCATGTCGCCCTGGCCCAACGAAAGGTTGCAGTTCGAGCAGGGCCGGCGCACGTAAATTAGCCATCAAAAGACCGAGCGTTCCGTCACCACCAGTTTGTATTCCAAAAACGTCAACGACTTCATGGCAATGGCGTTATTCGGCATGAACGAACCTGTCCAATCGTAAATATCTGTGAGTATATATATAATGTACATACCGGCCAAGTGTACCATGTGAATGGACAAACGTTCCAGGGCGGTAGCATTTTCGAACACGAGGAGCAGCTCGTGGACTGTCAGACCGGCCTCGGGTCTCAAGAATTGCAACATTAGGGTGGACAGATTGATCAGATTTGGCGTGTAGGTCCAAAGAATCCAAATCCTTCCAGCCGCAAACATATAAGGGCAGAAGTGGGCAGAGGAAAACGCTCTGAACGTGGGCTGATTCACCACGGTTCCAGGTCGGCGCCGTCCTAGTCTCCTGTTACGGTTGTCGCATACGACTAATGCCAGGTGCTCGACAGCAGGGAACACAATATTCCGAATGCCCTCGGTGAGCGCAGGCATCCAAGGACTGTCCGGTGCAGCGACGATCAGTGTAGCACAATTAGCCGCCTGGGCGCACAGAAGGCCGATTATGTCCTCTACGGACACGGGATCGTTACACACAGACGTGGGGACACGAACGGGCGGCAACGCAATGGCGATATGAGAAGGCGAAGCCGTCATATGGCGAGTCCATTCGCGGAATCGTGATGCGGATTCGAAGGGGCCTGACCATGTAGCTTGACCAGAAGCCTCCGCAGTTCGTTACCAACGCGTGCCATTCGTAGCATACGAGCTGGACGCGGTTCCTGGTGTCCAAGAAGGTACATCCCTCGTTGTTTGCGATGAGGGGCATGTGGCGGTCGTCCAGCTCTAGATCATCGCCGTTCCATTGGAAGTAAGATCCGCACGACCACAACAGGATCGTAGTCAGAACAGGACTGGGTGTGCGTTGGATCCAGCTAGAAAGATCTGATTTCAGAGCCAGTATAGATCCAAGCCCGATTGGACGTACTTTGACGTGGATGCTCGAGGTACAGTCGATGAGGTTACAGTCAAAATACGACTGGGCGAGCATTCAATTCGGCTTGAACATCAAAAGTTAAGACTGGCGTAACTTCAGAGCGCGAGTGAACGTACTTTGTCATGGGAATTCGAGGCAAGGTCGCGTATGCGACAGCCTACATAACGGATCGGCCTTTAAACATAAATTACGCAGCAACAGGGGTCATCCCTGTTTAAGTCTCAGGTCGATCAGTAACGTATACATGTGATTCATATTCATACGAGGGCGACGTATACTCGACACCCCAAGTCCCGTCGCCCGCACGCCGCATTTATTTCGCTGTTCCACAACATAATATATATAGGTATTGGTCTCCCTCGGCACCTCTCTAATACGAGCGGTAAGGACAGTGCGCGTTGCGACAAGATACCCCTGACTTGTAAGTGATGTCGCTTTTTTTCATCGCGATCAAATTAGCGTCCTCCTCCCACTCGATATTATCGACTCCTCCCCACGCCAAATGCCCGATACCTGCAATATCGGTAGAGATGCGAGTCTGCCCGGGACACGCCAGTCCGCACGGTCGTCTGAGAGTTTCTGTGCTTTCCAGTAACGTAATATCATGAGGGAAAGGAGACGTGCGCTCTAAAAAGGAGACGTCCAACGGTCGTGTGAAAGCGGGGGTGTATCCGGATACTCCTTGGAAATTGGAAGTCAAATCATGTAAGTACAGATCAATTCCTGGGCCGAAATCGCATTCGCCATCAGCGTACTGCGAGCCCGGAGGAACAGCTCGAATATTTCCACGTCACGGGAGACAGTGATTGTAATTGTTTTGTGCTAGGACGCCGGATTGAGAAGCATGGCCGAGTGAGAGGTAAACAACGTACCTCAATGTCGTCGTGCGTGAAAATCAGTTTCGACCGCGCGAGCTTCACATAAAAACTACCGCACGGGACTGAGCGAAGCTTGTAACCAAAGTGATCTCGGAAGAAAGTGATCCATGCGTCCTCTGTCAATGCTGAGGTGATCACGTTGAGATTGTTGGGGACGACCAGGTCGCAGCTGAAGGAGAGGGCCGCGAGTGCAACCGAGCCGACAATCCAAGCCCTGCGGTCCTCCAGCTCGTGGAAGAACAGAGTCACAGTTGTGAAGTAGGGAAGAACGGCGCCGTGTAGAATTCGATACGCGCACGCGCCAAGCTAATGACCTCGCCCCTGGTGAATCTGGACGCTTGTCCGTATTTAAGCAGAGGGATCAGGGGGAGGTACAGTATGGTCCTCCGGCGCAAGTCGGACCGTAGCAAAGAATATGTCCCGATAGTTTTCAGAACGCAGTTTGCGCACAGCTCTGGTCTGCATCATGACAGAGAGAAACGAATATTATGTGCGGCGCCGAACAGTATAAATGCGATCGAATTACACTACACAGCCCCTTCTATCTGTCATGTGGGCATCCTTGGCAGATTTACCAATTAGACCGTCCCTCAGAACGCTTAGAAACCGTCAAATTGAGATCGTAACGGTCCAAAGGTGTCCTACCGTTTCAAGATAGCCTCAACTAAAGCAACATCTTCATCAGTGATGTTTACGATCGCTTTGGACGCCGTAGATCCGTGCTTGAACACGAGGACGTTTCCGCGCCAGGGTTCCAACAGACCAGGCTCGAGGTCTCCGATGAGGCGGTTCTGGGGTATACGAACATTCCATGTTGATCCTGCGACGCAACAGCGATGGTGTAGGCGTGCTTCAGGTCGCGAGGCTCGTCGAACGGGAAACCGATCAACGCGGATGCTAGTCAGAGACGCGTTGTTCGTCCCCTCAAAGCCTCCTCTCCCTCCGTCGATCCACATGTCAGCTTCCAGTTCAGTGAGTTTCCGTGCACGCTTCAGGCCGTGGATAACAGGCACTTTAACCCAGTATCGTTGATGCAGGGTGTTTCCGTCCGGGTAAAGCAACCCCGTTTGGAGGCGTGGCCATTCCTGCCACGAAATATTACTAAAACTCTGCAAATGACGGCTGCTTACTTACCGGGATATGCTTTTCGATGTTTGCCCGCATTTCGTTGATGCCTTCGTAATCCATGTCGTGGAGAAGAATGACAGGCATTTGGGGCAGTGGAAAGATAGGAGCGCTGGCGTGGGTCTGACAATTGTATTTAACCTCCGTGTAAGCGCTATGCGGCGATCCGATCGTTTATGGATACGCTACTATGGCAAAATATCATGTTTTCTATTGGCAACCAGGAACGAGTTCAAGGGATAATTCGACGAAGGCAAAACAATAAGCCTTCGGCATGAGGTTCTCACAACGACAGGCATTTGAATCGGGGTTTTGTGTCCGCGTCCAGCATGAATAGCGGCTGCTGAGAAGCAGGTGCACATAGGGCCGATGTGGGACACAGCCCGAACCGAGCCGAACGCTGTCGCAAGGTCACACCACGATGCCGGTAATAAAGTCTAGTTCCAAGACCCCATCGCGCGTTATATTTGATATCCAGGAGTCCTTCAACTCATCACAGCCGTTTGCGAAAGAATCTAAAGATCTTTGTTTCAAAGTAATTGGTCACGCATCCATTAGCCATCAGATGTTCGGATCAGACCATAGTCGTGAACCTATACGAATGAAATTTGAGATGATTCCAATTCAAATAACCAGGTGCAACCCGCCTCTCGCATATTGATACTCATCCGTAACACTTTATTGAATTAGAGTGGCAAGATGTCGAATGGACGGCGGCATTGGATTCGAGCTTGAACCTCAGCAACGGTCGAGGACAGCGAGTGCGACTCCTCACCCGTTAGTCACGGATTGTTCGCCTACAACGTTGCATCCGTTTATTCAACACACCCTTAGCGGAAAGGCGACTTCTCGGATGAGATCCTGGACAATGAAGTGGTGGCTGTACACATGACATGTACGCAACACTTCGGATAATACCGAACAATTGATGTTCGGCTTGATCGCCTGTCAGCCATCATAAGGTACCCTCTCTCTCGGTGTTACGTCTTTCCTCAGATCGTCTTATTACACTGCCTAAAAGGCTTCCATAATTCGACTGGAACACCTCGAATACGTAACGCATCGCCAACATGATTGTAGATAATATAACATCCAACAACACGTCGTCGAGGCAGTGATCCTACACACGAACGCGTTCATGTAACGGTGTCGAAAACGACATCGGGCCAGGTATAAGGAGACAAATTGGTCGTCACGGCAGACGGCTTTGGCACTTCACCGTCGGCAATGGCATCGTACAATCGTAGTTCGAAATGTGTTATCTCGTATTGGCGTCTCTGAGATATGTTCCCTGCATATCGGGCAGGATTGCCACTCCTCGCTTAATCCACGTTAACAAGCATGCATGGCAAAAAACATGCATGCACAGCGGTCTGTTTAGGGTTATTAACATTCGTACAAAATCTACCATAACTCACGTCACGGGGTGTAACAGCGTGCCCCAACAAATAGCGCACTCGAACATTTTAGGATCGGCTGCGAAGCTATCTGTCAGTTTTTACGCTGGTGTGGACGAGGTCCTACCTTCCAATCGGCCGGATGCGGTCCTTGGGAGGGCTTGCGGAGGGGGCGGACAAGTGATCCCAGAAATCTACTTCGGCCGGGGGGGAATCCACGAGGTCTACATCGACCGGACACCATATTCTATCCCCTGGCTCAATTTGACCAGCTGCGAAGGTTGGCGTCGTAGCTGAAACCGATGAATCGGAGCGGAGCGTTCCACCGTGCGATGGCTGAACCTCTGTGCCGTTTTGGCGAGCCCGTACAGCATCTGACGCCATGAGCGTATTCAGCGTCCCACTCTGACCTATTTAAGCCTCTCGTCGCACGTTCCGGGGTGTTGATGCGAAATTTCCAATCACCGATATCACGCGAAGCAATTTCGCCTGCCATTTGATTTGCTTGAGCAGCTCCGACAATCGGCACACGGAACCCATTTGAATAACTGGTTTGTATGATCTTTTGTTTCACTGATCAAATACACAATTGCGGATGTTCCCCACGAGTGGAGGGGTGGGTGCAATAAACCCATGAAATGCATTGCATCGGGCCAGTCCTTTGCTGCAATAACCAGTACAGTATATCAAGGCTGAGCTCCATCCACTACCGCATACACGGCACCACAAGCCGTCCGTGTATCTCCATTTCTTTTACACGTGTTCAAGAACCACGGCCCCTGTGAATGGACATTACCCTCGGAAATTGTTATCAGTCCTGTTTCAATACCGTCATGAAACCATATATCTCCGTTTGGCTTGACAATCCGCGATGTAAAATGCTGATTCCCAACATATATTACGGATCTGAGCGCGTACCTCACTGCAGTACCCCCTACCGTTACATTGAACGCGGTGTCCAGTCTCATCAGCGGATCGTGAAGGGCGAAATGCAAGACGGGCGCGCGGTCACAGGAATTTCGATCCTCGTTAGGCTGCCTTGGCACGCAGTGCAGCGGCCACTGGCTCTCGATATTTTCAAAGTGTTTAACCAATGCGACAACATGTATTCGTCTCTATATCTAGTTTTTAGGGCAGCGTCCTGGTACACGGCGCGTGTACATGGGTACCCTTCCAAGTCTCCAATGATTAATCCGCACGTCAGACATTTGATGGTGTCCCAACCCCAAAACCTCTGTCCAAACATGGTGTCTGTTAAGATGTAAAGATAGGTGAAAGCGGATCCGGTGGGAAGGCCGGTAGGATTCGCAATAGCAAGGCTGTTTCTCACTTGGTTTCGAACAGTCTCCAACGACCGAGTTTTCATGGAATAGGCCTCAAATCCTTTTCCTAACTGGTCAGTGTACTCTGTGATCGAAGCGAATCGATTTGACCACAGCGGACCGTGATCGTGCCATATGTGATATAGGCCAATGAACAACGCATTGTACGTGCAGCTGTAATTTTCTTGATCCCACTTCATTCCAACAGGAGCAATGGTTGGCAGTTTTCGTTTTTTGGTGAACTGGAAACTCGCCTGCGTCGGTTGCTTTCTCTTCACCGATTTCTTGACGCTACTTGGTTTCGCCTGGATGTCCGATGCCACGCCAATTTTGGCGAGCTTTTGATCTGCTTGTATATCTGCCATCGACCCATCGGTGCAAACGGCCTCAGAACACTGTCCGATGCTTTAACCACTGTCAAGGCGGGATGGAGACCGTCGACACCATATGTATTCCCTTTCCAAGCTTGGTATGTATATATAATTTCTCGGCGGTTGATTCCCTTTGACGTGGCTTGGCAAGTCCCCTTCATACCGTTTCTAGTGATCTCATTTAGCAACTCTAGTTCCCTGAAACTCTTGTCGTAGATACCCAGAAATCCCTTGCGTGATTTTTCCGAGGGTCCATGCCCTGTAGTATCAGTGTACCCTCCGAGGGTCGCACTGCGCGAAAGAGCAGTGTAATACGAGAAGTGATCTTTGCAATTATTCAGGTCCACCACATTTATGTCTCTCGTTTTACCTTGAGAGGCGTAGTCAGTCATGGCAAAATTCGGCAACACCAAAACTTGTTCTCGAGAGATCTGCATCGTTCTGTCGTCCGGCAACGTGCACCATATTTTTTTAGACGCTTTGGGCAACGCGACCACGTTGTCTGGCAGTCCAGGAATCTGTATAGTTTTCGGGGGTGAAATCAGTTCGACGAACAGAGTGTCGAGGACTTTCTGATTACGATTACCGACGCCTTCTTGCCAACCGACAACTCTACCCTCTTGACCTTTTGTGATGCACAGTTCTGTGGCGTCGTTGTTTTTTATGATAACAGGCAAACCCAAGCATATATTTAATTTCCCCGGTATATGTTCCCCCGCAAAGCAAGGATGTGCGTCCCATAACTGCTGTTGGCGATGATCTGGTATAGTTCTCCTCGCCTTCACAGTGTGTCTCTTCCGTGCCTCCTTCGGCTTTCTTTCACTGTCACCCGCATTAACAGCGACCGTATCGTCTGAAAAAAATGTGGTCAAATCTTGACCACGCTCTTTCGCAAATTTTGCCATACCCAACTCGTTGATTTTATCCTTCTGCGCGTTGAAAGCCGTTATAATTGAAGCATCTCGAAATTCAGCACACGCAAAGGATGGCCTGCCCGGGCCATTGCCTATAGTTCGGCTCTGCAAGTATTTGAGGTCGTCTTTTGTACATGACGCAAATCGCATGTTGGTTAGGGCAGTCCGGAATTTTTCATCGTCTGGGGTGTTGGCAGTCTGGCGCATGTTTTGTTTTAAGAGGACCACAGTCGTAATTTGCTGCCAGATTATTTTACCTATCGTATTTTTCTGATCCAATATGCTCATTTTGCTCTGTAACAGTGGCGCTACCGAGGAGTCCGGGCTGTATAAAGCTTTTGCGCTCACCGGGGGCAATTGCGCAAAATCACCCGCAAAAATAACGTTGAGACCTCCGAACGGTTCGTTAGGCTCGCCCAACGAATGAGCTAACCTCGCACTGATGCTGTACAGCGCGCTGCACGACACCATGGACACTTCGTCCAAAAAAATATACTCAACTCCTCTTATCCGTTCTTGCACTTTTTTTATCCTCGCGCCACTGATTCGCTCGAATCATTATCATTAGAGTCTCTCAGCCCGAGCACTGAATGGTATGTACTTCCGTTGAGCAATGCAGCTGCGGTTCCGGTTGGTCCTAGGACTATAAATCGATGGGATTCGGACCGGACTTCAAAGAACTCCACCAACGCTTTAATGACTTGACTTTTGCCCGTACCACCCACACCCCCGAGATACATCCGCAACGGGGGCGCAGCCAAGTCTGTTGCGTGATTGGCGACTAATCTGAACGCGCAGTCCTGTTCTGCATTGAGATTGAACGTGGAGGCAATGGTATTTATTTGACGCTGGGCCATCTATTCGCGGCTTTAAACTGTTTCATGAAATACGAGGCCTTCAACAGCTTCACATCAAACCCAATAGCAGGTTTCGTCTGATGGTCGTTTAGGTCGGCTCCGTGTCTGGCGCATTTCTGAATTTGGACCGTAAAAAGTTCCTCTCTGATGCCTGAAATCCTTGCCTTCCACTGGTTCGCAGTCAACTGTTGTTCCGGAACAAATCTTGTATAGGGAGCAGCGGCTTTCTCCAGCCTGGGCAGTCCAACCGGACGCACGTAGGCACGCTTTCGGCCTCCATCATGAGTTTCTCTTTCGAAAGTTGCTTCGGACCCTTGATGAACGTGGCAGCAGGATCTTCCTCCAGAAATTCGCCCGATTCGCCGTGCTCACCCACGTAGTCCAATCCTTCCTCGCGTTTGGAACTGTCACCATCGAACAACGGCATTGCCCGCCTTTTTTTGCTTGTCCAGAGAGCTGTAATCGTCTCGGGCATCGTTGCACTCCGTAACGGATGTTGAAATGTTTCATCAACGTGTTAGCCCTTGTCCGAAAACGTGTGCTCGGTGAAACCATCATGCCAAGAAGCATCGCTATCTTTAAGGTGCATCGGGTCCCTCCACGGCTTAAACAGCGTGGCATCGTACAACAATAGTATTCTCTGTCACCTTGGTCCATCCTAGGCAGCGCGCCGCCCACAAAGTTCGGCACTGTGGTTGCCAGATTATTTCGATCACATCGCGTGTAATGCGACTCCCACAATGGATGGTTTTCATGGAACGGATGCGACGACACATCTCCAGCCGTACGTCTAAAAGATCCTCCTGGGGTTGTCGTTCTAGGTCATTTTCCAACCAGTCGTTTTGATTGTCGTCTGCATCGACTATCATGTTCGGACCTGTGTCATCTTTCACACTCTCAGTAAATTCGGCGAGTTGTTTTGGAGTTCGCTTAACCCGCGTCACCATTTGCATGTAATCGTACAAACAGATGTTCTCAAAAACAGATGAACGCCATACATAATCGTCAATATTAGTAGCGCCTACGAAACAATCCTTCGTCTTCATTAACACTAGCTGTTCTGCAGCATCTGCATTGATCTCGGCCTCGCCAGGTTGGGCCGCAACTACCGGCTGTACGTCCGCACCCCAGGCCGCTCTAACAAAACTTATGTAACTCTTCCACCAAAAAGGCTTGAATTTGTGGTTTGTATAGTGATCTGGATGTTTGAGGAGATATAACGACGCCATAGGACTACCAATCTGCAATTTAGAGGTAAGGGAATTAACCATTGCATTAACAGTTTACGGCAATTGTTTTTTTGGATAGGACTCACACCTATTTCAATCGTTTGACGTTTCAAGACAGAATTTACGGACTCAAACATATGGTAAATCTTTAAACTCGACTTGGTGATGTAATCGGAAACATAAGCCACGACAGCTTTGATAGACGTGCCGGATAATAGGCTTGTGACGTCAGTATTGCATCGCAACAAGTAAGTTACAGTCGGGTGTTACTGTGTTTATCATGGGCTCGAGTTTCTTCAAATTTATATAACCATCCTCAAGTCTACCTCAGTTTTCGTGAACACATCCCTGGGAAATCTAGCGGAACATGTGCCGTCCTTACGAAGGCACCCTCTCACTTCCCGTTTTATTTTGGCTCCCGGTTCCAATTTTTTTGAATAGTCTGTACCTGCTTCCGGCCTGCTTACAGGTGTGAACGTTCGACCGTAATATAAGGTCGTCAGTCACTTCTGCCAAGTTCTGCACCAAGAATCAGACCAAGCACAAGCCTCGCACATTCCTCGTCGCAGTCACATAGCGGAGGCGGGGCAGTCCAGGTAATGTCTGAGTGGGATCTGAATATCCCTCTGGTACAGGGTTGTATTCCTCCGATTCGATAACCTCGTGCAAACCTTTACGAGCGGTTGGCTGGTACGGAACTTTGGCCTTGACTTCAGACATAGTACCAGTCAGAAATTCACCCACATGGCACGACTCAAGGTACGCGACCAGGTCTTTTTGGAACTGTTGGTCTGGGTTTAACAGGCTGATTTCGTATTTCCAGAGGCGAGAGCGCGCTTTTAATCCAAATCAGCATATGCATATGCAAAGTTAGACAGGCCCTGTTGTTCTACAGTCCCAGTAATAAGCTGTCGGTTTCGCCGTATAAACCAGGCCTATCTGCACCAACACCCAACACGTTTTTTATAAATGATTCCGACATGTAATGAAAAAAACGAGCGGCGGCAACAGGATTTTGAGCGATAAGTTTCAGTCGTTCGTCTGAAGATCTGAGAGCAGGAGAGAACTTAATTTGGTTGTCCGCAAAATACAAGCACAGGGGGTGATTGATATCTACTGGCGAGAACGTTATGAACCAAGAAGGCACACCTTTGAATGATATCAAAGACCATACCTCGTTGCGCATGTATTTTTTGGTTGTCAACGAACCTTGTACGCGAGCGCCGGCGTGTTCTAAATCTTCGAGCAACTCGTAACACGCCTGCTCTGCCGCGGTCTTGGTTTTTATATGCTCGCCTTGTTCCAGCCTCTGTACCAAATCAGACAATACCTCTGGGTCGATACGATTCAGCCTATCCGCAATGTCCTGGAATTTTTTTCTGTCCACTAGCAAATGGCTACTTGTTTTAGCTTGCTTAATCTGAGCGTCGTTTGAAAGCCACCATCGGAAAGTACAAATCTAACTGGAACCGCTTGTCATGATACATTAGTAGGTGCCATTTGTGCTCACCCTCAGATATGAAGTGTTTGTGCGCCGGATGGCCGATACCACCGTGCCCGTACGGAAACAACCACGGGAAAGTCTGTGGGTACAATTGCACGTTGCTAAATGTTGACTCCGGAGTCTCCGCCTGCCCAATCCAAAGGGTTTTTCCTCCGTTTTTCAAATGATCCAATGCTTTCATCTTTAACGTACGAATGTCATCCAGCGTGTATTGCTCACCGGTTAAACCCGCAACCGCAAAAGAGCATGGACCAGACGTCCGTACCTTCATCAACATCCCCAGCATTGTCCACACTCATGGCTTCGGGTACAAGATTGGATTCTCCATCCTCTGTCTGCTTCCAGTCGACTCCACATGGTATACCGGCTTCTGGTAAATCAGTTGAGGTTCTCTTCTGATATCTCAAGAGTGCCGTAATCTTTATGATTAAGCTTCAACCAATCTAGAGCAGTCCCTTACTCTCCTTCTTCGCACGAACATCGGCATGCGTACAAAGTCTGCATCGGTGGGCTTCGCAGATCCAAGAAACACAAATGCCAGCACCTCACTAAGTTCGTCTCAGAGATAGCGGGAGCAGTGTCGTAGACCTTTCTGATTGGGGTTGCAAACATTATTGCGTTGGCGACTAGTTTTCCTCGGCCAGACGCCACCTGTATCACACACCTGTTATGCCAAACTTTTGCAATCATCATTTTTTCGGCCCAGGTAAGATCCTTCAGTTGCCACGGCAACTCGCCTATCCACAGCTGGTTAGCGAGACTGTGTGTCGGCGTGGAACCTGCTAAAAGTTTCGCCTCGCATTCTATGCAAACTTGATCACAGCCCTCTGCCAAAATGGGGCCATCCAACTCAGACACAGGGTCGTCCGATGTAAGACGTTCCTTACGAGTTACACCTTCCGCGGTCAACAAGGTCCAATCGACATCCGCCTTATCCATAGCGGTCAACTCAAGCCGCACAACCGACCGCAGACTGCGCAAACCCGCTTCTTCGAACATACTTGGTTCAAAATCGGTGCACATATCAGTGAAGATTGCATGTCTGAGGGCTCGAGTCGCTGGTGCAGGTGGGAACACAACACTTACATCCTCGGTTGTTGCTACACCGACTTTAGATTTACGCTTTTTAGCGGCATGCTGAGTTAGTTTGCGTTTCGCTCGTAACACTTCACTAGTCTTAAACTTCCGTGTGGGCTTTACAGTATCCGCCTTCACCCGTTTTTTATAAGCAGCGTTCCTCGCCCGGTGTGAAGCGCCCTGCCGTTCCACTACGTCACTTAACACTTCAAATACAGACACAGTCGGCTCGCAATGGCATTCGTGATTAACAACGGCTGCTAGTAAGCGATCAATAGAGCATCTATTCGGCACGACAATGCTGTGAACAACCGCAATTTCTGTAAGTTTTTTTTTTCGATAACGCAATGGCTAAGATCCTTAAAGGCACTGCTGCTAGCACCTTGCACGGATCGTTTACCACAGATTCCTGTATTTCTTTGCGCAGGTGATGAGTATGATACAACAGTCTATCCCCCGAGCTAAGTGGTTCATACTCGTCAGTGAGAAATGGGTTTATTTCTGAAGGCAAATGTCTTTTGGCGGGCCCTTGCCCTCCGCCTTGATGTTGAGCAGGTGTGTAGTTAACGGTGGGAAACAGGACACTCAAACCCAATCGACGGCGTCTTAATGTTAGTTAATACGCGAACATCGATAAAACATGCCACCCAACAGGCGCATCTGTGGTATCTGACACCGTGAGCTGGTTTCGAGACGTGGTGGATGAGCAACGAATTCCGGCGAGGCATAGAATGTCGTTTTAACGCTCGGAAGAATCTCCTACAAGCACTGGAAGAATCCGGCTCGAACACCAACCAATTGTGTTGACGCATTGAATTTCGAATCAAGACCCGAACAAGTCGCCTGCATACGTCGGAGGATTCATTCCGGACGTCTGCGCAAAAAGCCAACATCAAGAGCTGTTGAATATTCAGAATTGCGTCGTAAAGGCCGTAGGTTTCGGGTGTCATCCGTTCCGGATTCAATGCTCCAGGCAGCATATAGCTCGAATTAATGTTCGGCCCGAAGGCATTCAGAGGACATCGTCCCTGACGGAGAGCACTCTGATTGAGGTGGAACCTGGGCCGACGCGACCGCAGTGGTTATGCACCGTCCAGATTACGAAGACTAGCATGCACAGTATCGACAGTATTTCATGGTGAGAGGAGGAAAGAGGGAGCATGAAGATCGCACGATGAGCCTCCACGTGTTCGATCGATAGGTGTCGACCCAGCGCAGGACATATTTCAGCTGAAACAAGATCAAGGTCAAGATCCGGCCACACGTTCGCTAGGCAAAGCAGTACACAACGCGCCAAGTTTTTATCTGGTGGCCCACCGACATCAAAACGAAGCCTCCATTGTGTTCCAATAAGACAGAGGTAATATTATGCAGCCATACACACACGTCGGTTTTATGAACTACGAGAGATGAGGCAGCGCTTGCACGGAAAACTCTTCTCCAGAATACAACCAAAAGCGGGAATGTTGAGGAGTGTCATCCAGTTTCGCTCCCAAACCTGCTGAATAACGCTCAAGGGCTTTGACCACCTTATCTCTGACCATTTCGGATCCAAATTCCACCAACGCGGTTGACACGTCATTTTCGGACTCTGCCTCCTCCTCTTCGTGATATTGTATCAGGACCTGGGCGAGATGAAGAAGCATAGGCTGGATGTCCCTATGAGTTTAAAACAAACGTAGTACACGTGAACTCACCGTGAACACATCTTTTTCCCATTCGATGGTCACGTCTCCGCTGCGTCCAATGTACTTCGAAGCGAACCAACGCCGCCATCGTTGATACATAGAGACCATGTACTCTCTCTGCAAGATCTCGTATGGCGGAATTGCTTTCCAGTATCCACGGCGATCCAAGGGGTGGACAAAACAACCACACATGCGAGACACACAATGTCCATCCAGCCTTCCGCGGAGTGGCCGTTCAAAGATGGAAGATAAGGCGCGAAGAGTTTCAGGTCTTCCGCCGGGCGCATTAGGAACGTGGTCAAATTCCGACGTCATATGACACCCTGTTCACTCACCACTAGTCAGATCAAGCCAAAACGCGCAAATGCGCACCAGAATCTGCCATTGATCATTGTTTTTGACGTTTGTGAGGACGTGCTCGAGCATCACGAGATGCAAATGAACAGACAATGCTGGCCTCACCCGCGTTGCCACGAAGTAGTGGCCACCTGTGATCCAAGTCGCAGACAAGGAGCTAGAAATAGCGGCCTTGGGATCGGGTGGTAGTCCAAGTACTATGTGCTGCACATTTTGCATCAGGCTGACGCCATCAGAAGTCGCCGTCAACATGGGAAGAATGACTTACAACGTGCCACCTCTGGCCAGCAAAATTACGCCTTTGTACTGTCCAGTCTCGAAATCCGGGCAGTCCGGGTCCCATGATCTGTACGTGAGCGCGTCATGTACAGAGTCTAGATCGTCCCGTTGGGTGATCCAAAACTTTTCACCGGGCCCTTGCACACCGACCATAGTGCCTCCAGCAGAGTCCAAATGTGGCAAAGTGGTCGTCCATTTGGTGCCCGCTATATCGAACCACTTCTTCTCATTAGGCGGGGTTTGCGCCCCGAAGGTCGACAGTCCCGCTGTTTGTCTGTAAGCAACTTCCTCGAGATCCAGGCCGCTGCAGAAACCATATGAACGAACAAGATTGACAAAAGTTTGAACCAAACTCACGAGCCGGCCAGGGGGTTTTGGTGTGGGTAATGGGAAGAGGGCAGCTCGAGAGCATTGAGCACAAGGCCATCGCCGCATTTAGCATGCGATAGGAAACGTCTCAAGGTAGCGAACCGGTTGATATCGGAGTAGTCGGCTTTCTTTTTATCGCCTTTGCGCGGCGGCAAGCGTAAACCAGGAACTGCAACAGGGTTTCAGCACCATGCCAGACATTTCACAATAGTCGTACCTTGAACCTCTATATCCTCATCAAGCCTGTGAAGCAGAGCGAGGCTTTCCTCCACGCCTTCACGAAGCTCACCAATGTTCATACCCATGATAAAAATATTTCGGCCGGTTTTATACAGACTAGTTCGTTCCAGGTGCGTCAACACATTCTACTCAGTCTGGTTCAGGACGTATAAAGTGGGTTCATTTTTTCGGGGTTTTTCCGTGGGGAGTCGTCCAGGTTCGTGCCGCACGAATGCCCTGTTTCCATACAAAATGTGCTGTCGGTCGATTGCGTGTTGAAGCCCTTCAATCATAGGCTTTTCCGCGTGCTCCTATGGAATGTTAGCCGTCACTAGGCGCTCGAGTTTTGATACTATCGACGTACCGAATTCAGATGCAGTTGGAACTCAAATTCCCGCTTAGATCCGTCGGGCCTGAATCCCGACATCGAAACACGATGGTCCGAAATCTGTAAGTCCTTCAATATTGAACACTCACAGATATAAACGAAGTCAAACCTTTGGAGGGTTAATCTCCACCTGGGATAGAGGCTCAACCACGCGGACAGATACGGTATTGCGCTTATTCGAAGCCAGCTGTCGCGATCGGGATGGCTTCTTCTTTCTCTTTGTTTTGGCCTGTTTTTCAGCCTTATTACCTGGCCCACCAGCCTGTGATTTGGTGTCGACCATCGGCTTAGGATTGTCACCTTGTCTGAACACCATATTAGCAACGGTGTGCATTTGAGCAACTGTCACAGACCTCGGTCTTTTGTGAGCCGATTTTGACGGCGACTCTTCCGGAGGTCGCTTGTCTGTATCGACAGTCGAGTCCGATCTCGGTCTCTTCCTCAATCCTTCCGCCTTAGCGTCGACACTAGTCGAGTCAGGGGCCAGCATCGAACTGTCCTTCAGTCACACCTCCGCCGACGAAACCTCAACGTTCGTGCCGTTGAGATCTGTCAGCTCCACTGACTGCACGACAGAAGAGTCCGGGGGCTTCGGCGCCATGCTCGGTGCCAGACGGGACGACCTGCTTCGCCAAGGCTGCGCCATCAGTCGCTCCGGTACCTGCCACCTCTCCGCGATCCGTCTCTTCTTCCAAAGCCAGTAACGACGACCAGTCGGGTTGGGATACCGATGAACTCTCCGGCGAGTGGCGTATAGTTGATGCCAAAGCGGTCGCAATTACCCGGGAACATGGCAGCTGGGGAACATCCAATTGCAATGGTACAGGCTTCGCTCTCTTGCAGATGGAGGTCGCCGGAAGTCGAATGTTATTGGCAGCTACCAATCAGTTGAACGGGATAAGCACAGGCTTACAAAGTGGGTCGACTTGCGGACAAAAATAGACAGGTCCACCGGATCGGATGGAGGGACATTCTTCAAGTATTCCGAATCTGGGGAAAAAAACTTGGCGATAGAGACATCGACTGGGGTGCCAATCGCGATATCGCGGACTGCGGCAAAGACAAGTTCCTCCATGTACGCCAGGCGTGGAGGCCTGTACCGGCCCAAGAAGATCTTTGTTTACAAGCCATTCAACAACTTGCAACTAAATATCGGTATAACGCACCTCGTATTGATGCATGACATTACCAAATTCCTTTTGTAGGTCCAGATCGCAGAATACAGCCAAAAAGACGAGTTGAGCGCGTACGACAGAGGTCGCAACAAATCGATGATCGCCAACGTCCTGACTTGTGTGGCGACAGATGGAGTCACATTGTACAAGTCGTTCACACAAATTGTCAGGGGGCACAAGTTGTTGGTGGATGCGTGTGACTGGTGTACGGAAAACATCAATTTAGAGGGCGACAAACCTTACTGAACGATACCTCTATAATCCAGGTGAGAGCCATCCCTATAGATTGCAGATTTTTTGTCGTCTTCTGAAACAATGATCGGGTGGTCATGCTGGACAGCTTTTGGACCAAAGACCAAGCTTTGAACTCGACGGATCGACTGGGAGCAGACATTCCGTCTAGAGCGTCATTTTGTGCCCCAGCCTTCCCCTTCGATGTCCGAGCTTTTCTTTTAGCTTCTTTCTCAATTTTGCGAACTTCATTTTGGTACAAAGTTTGAAATTCGCTAAACCGGTCCGGCCACATACTCAACGAAGCCAGAAGCTATTCGCTCATACTGTTATATGGATATGACAAGTTAGAGCAGCAGACAACTTACTTCGGTTTGCTTTAACCCTGTCGGAGCCGGTCCCACCACGCATGGAACATCTGATGTTCCCCACCTCGTCGCCAGCAGAACATCTAAGACTTGGAACTGTAGCAACGTCGTCCAGGTTTTTGACACGGCCTTGCTGTTAGCAGCGACTTGATCTCGCACCATATTGTAAGCATTTTCCAGGCCGAGAAGCACGCGACTTTCAGCATCGGCATGGGCTGTTGAGTTCGCGGGTGGCACCCGTTGGTCCAAGTCGTCCAGAAAAGTTGTGTAATCTTTCAAACCATAGCCGATGCCCGCTTCGACCCAGCTGCCGGATATGAACGCATCTGGCAGCCACGGATACTCGCAGAAGAGAGGAGAATGCGTGAATCTGTCCGCGAGGGGTGGAAGAGCCATGAGTCAAGATGAAAGGAGGATCTGATGGGAAAAACACTCGTGTGGCGATGCACATGTTGCGTACAAGCCACTTCGGGAGTACCCGAAATCAATGATCGCATGTTTGCCACCCATTCGGGATTCCGTTTCATGCTCAAAATATAATCCGTGGTGAATGTCACGGTGCACCCTCTCGGAAACAGTCGTCCTGTATGAACAGTTAGTCGCAAGCGAGGTACTGTCGTGTCAAACACAGTTGCTACCAATAAGTCCTGCACCCTCAAAAATCACGGCGAACATATATTTGACGGCTGTTTATTCGTGTATCACAGCGTAATTAAAAAGCAAGGAAACATTGGACAAGACACCGCATGAAGGCGACAGTCACGGGTATAAGAATAAGAAGGTAAAGTCTACTCCGGCTCGCCCAAAACAACAACCCATCGAATGTTGAAGCTAAGGTGTTGCTCCTCGCTTCGCCCTGAAGCTTTGACAAAGTTGGAGATTGTGTAGCCAACTGCGGTGCAGGAGTTGACGGGGATTTCGCCTTTATACAAAGGCAGGATATCGGGCAAGTTCTTGATGTCAACCGAGGCGTCAAAGCCTGTGTGTCGGGTGTCATAAACAGGGACTACGAACACGGTTAGCCACGACCGATCTCAAGAACGGAGTGAACTGACTGTCATCGTCGTAGTTAAGCGAATCAGAGGGAGCGATATATGTCTGCTTGCGGTAAAGACTGGAGGTGCTTTGGATACCCTTTCGGTCAGGCGAACTAAGTTTTTCTTTGAAGGAAGTCAGTTAAATCAGCTTTCTGGAAGGCAAACACTGACCGTATTTGTCGATGGGTATTCCTTTGGTGCCGAACGTCAGTGCACTCATGTTGAGCTGGACATGCATAAGTTCTAAGTCGAACACCATGCCGCACAGTCCTGTGATTCGGTCGAAATCTTGACTCAGATGGACACCTAAAATATACTTGAGGAGTGGTGCGCTCCCATTCAATCTGCCGTAGACGGTACTGATGTTGCGCAAAGAAGAACGCGTGGTATTAACCACAGACACACACACAGCGGGCCTTTCCCCGATAGATAATACCCATCTGGAAATATATTAAACAGCTAATTCGAGCTGATATGGCAGGGCAAACCTTTTCCGGGGACTGTCTCGACCGTGAACAGGCGAACACGCCTCCAATAAACGAGGATCAATACGGGCAGGATTGATGTGATGTCCCTTCTGCACAAACAGTAACAAGGCCCACACCGTCCTACAAGGTAAGTCAATATACGATGAGCAGTATCTAAATGGATGGCTGACTCAATAGACAACTCGGGATTGATCACGGGGTACTCGCTCAACATGAACATCCCGGGACCCTCGTTCGAGCTCCAGGTAGTAACCTGCCCACGCCTGAAAGTTTGACAATATTATCAAATACATCACAAAATAAGCTCACCTTAGCTTAGGCAGATCGAGAGCGTAAATAGACTTCATCATCGGGTCTTGGAGTTCGACGTTAGTGACCTCGCATACTCCCGGCAACTCTCTGAAATGCGCTTAGCGACCAATACTCATGAAAGATGAAACACGAACTTGACACTCTTAACATCAACAGTGTGCAGCACAATCTCGTCTCTTTTGGGCTTCTTCTCGGGGCTGGTTCCCTTCAAACGCGCGAACTCCGTGATGGGTACTTTGGGCAATCTGCTACCTCCGACAGCTCTGCGGTTGTAAATCAGACAAGACAGACTAAAGGCAAGAGTCGGAGGGATAAAGCCACGTCGAAGACTTACACTTGGCAATTCGGAACTGATTGGCGACCGTTCTTAGCCACAGCATGGCTGGAGCCTTTAGTCGGAAGAGACACTTGATCTACGTCAACAGCCATCTCGGAATCAGAAGCGGCGGCATTGTCCTTACTTCCACGTGGAATTAATCACCGCTTTCACCGTACCAAAAAAGGGCTTACTCTTTGCCAGCAGACCTTTAAAACAATGAAATATGAGCAAGACTACCGTTAAATAAGAGCAGAAGTCCATGCCTTTTGTGTTTAACACCGGCCTGTACAGATGTGTTATCCGCGTCCTCTGAGGTATTGGCTGCACTCGGTACAGCTTCGTTCATACGATTCGACGTGGCATCGAGCCGGCCAAGTCCCTCTCAGCCGTTCTACAATTGAGTCGTCAATTTCTACTTACAAGGCGTGAAATAAAATCATTCACGTTGCATCCTTGGGTCCAGCCGACTTGTAACTGAAAATTCATAAGACACAAGGCGCAATTGATGCACGCTATACGAGACTTACACCGTGGCGCTCGTCTTCCATGTCGGAGCGGGCAGATTCGCTATCGCCGCTCCGACCTGACTCGTTCCAGCAGACAAGGTGCTAGAGTCCGTAACGGCATCAAGACTGTTTGAAGCCAGGGGTAAGAGGCATTGTTCACCTTGAATCGGAAGGGGCACCCTTGGTTTTTCTGTGAAATCATTAATATATACACGGATAGTTGAAACCGCAGACTTACGGCTTTACCCCACATTCAACGGTGGCACTAACGAATACGATGGTTATCAAAATATACAGCGAGGCCAAGGAGCACACTTGCTTGAACGATGGCTTCTTGGAGTTCTTAAAAAGCATAAATTGCCTGCAATATACCGCGTCAAAGCCAATAATCAAGCCTTAGGTTGCGTACGTACTCGTGTTCTTCCCAGTCCATGTTGACTGCTATGTTGCTGGAAGGGGCGCGCAACATCTCAAGCTTAGCCTGAGTGTCTCCACGCTCGGTACCAGGAAGGACGGATGTAGACTTGACTCCAGCGACTGCGTAAGTGCGAGAACTGTCGTACTACATGAGAAGCCGTCACGGGTAAACATATATGGCTCGTACCCCTGATACCTGGACGTGTTCAACGAAGTCGGGCCGGGGACAGAGGACGAAGGTGATTTTCAAGCAGACGTAGATGGGTTCTTGGAACGGCTTCGGGTAGTCATGGGTGAGATTCTAAAATTGACAGTTCATTGAGAACCATCAGCCATAAAGCATGCCCGAAAAATAGCGCACGGAGTAGGATCGACGAGCGATGTGCGTCCAGCGTGCGAAGCTTTGCCAGAGGTCTTTGTTGGCGTAGGCGAAGGCGATCGCGGCCACGGGCTGGGAGTACTGGCATGGGATGCTAAGCAGACGGCAACAAGGTGCAAAAAAAAACATAAAAAATAATAATTACCCATCATCAGGGTCAACATTGTCGCCGTTGTCTATGAAATCCGTTTCATACTTGTCGAGATTTTCTTCCTCACTGGAATCACCCGATTCCACAGCCTCGAGGTCGAGGTAAGGGTTTGCTGGCCTACATAAACATTGATCAGAACCTCGTCTGTATATAGAGGTCGAAAGCGCCTTACGGGGGAGGAGGCTTTCGGGCGCCCGTGGAAATGCGAACAGATCGTTTTCGGCGAGGAGTGACTGGAGCAGGGGAACCGTCTTCAGACATGGGGGGCAGAATGATATGATACGCGGTTCAAAATGCATTGGTGCCTTTTAAAGAATTGGCCAAGACTGAACAACACGGTGCGAACAACTGAAATGTGTTGATGGTCGGACGCCGATCCGGAGTAGCGTTCAGACGGAATTCCACATAACTGAATCGGGCATTGTAAATTCAGACAACTGGGCAGTAACTGATCGGAGCGCCTAATATGGATCAAAGTGTAATCCAAAAAAACACATCCTGTGAGGACGATAGAGTATAAAAACTCCGTCACAAACGCACCTCCGCATATTTGCGGGATGATAATGTCCATAACCATATTGTATAATCTAAGAACTAGGGGCGTCAGCACAATTCCCGTCGACTGTACCGACCAACGTCAAGAAAAATACAACCGACGGGCCACACGACTGACCCCGGTTGAAATTAACATAGAACACGTGTACGATATCAACAAATATACATCCAACATAACCACACAAATATCACCCGGTTACAATACCAACCGAATACGCAAAGGGGTATATTGCCGGATCTAACTGGACAGGTTCGCATGAATCCAGGGAAACAATATGAAATTCAATGAAGAAAAATGTCAAGCGGGAGTATAGATCCGAAGACAAAGAAATTGGCAATGGGAAACCGCCAAAGACTCGACAGGTTCACATGAATCCAGGGAAACAATATAAAATTCGACAAAGATAATTGTCAAGCGGGAGTATAGATCCGAAGACAAAGAAATTGGCAATGGGAAAACGCCAAAGGAAGGCTTGTTAAAAAAACTGGCTCGTGAAATCAGTGAAAGTGTTGCCACGCCTGTTGACGTCTAAACGAATTTCAAAGAGAGACTTATGTTTGGCTTCAAGTGTGACCCAATGCAACCATGTCCGTACCGTTCGTTGGATCAAAGATATTTGGATCAGCTGAAAGTACGCTGCGCGTATGTTCAGAAATCCGGTATCTTGTCATCACATGACTAGAACGACCAAAGGATTCGTAGCCTGCAAATACGATCGTCGTTAATATCACGGTCCTCATCATTAAGTGAAGCTGAAAGGCCACCATTGGTTCAAAACAAGCAATTGACGAACAATGACATACAAAACCAGTGTACGTGCAACATATTTTGAGACATATCATTTGATCGAACATATGTAGCAGAAGCCCACAGTTACGTACAAGTTCAAGGTAACGATTCACGAACAATGAAATTCACTTATGTAGCAAACCAGTCACACGCAACGCCGACGAACAATGAAATACACTAAGTCACTATAAGCGCAACGAAATTCGAAATGTATTAAATGATCGAACACAACGATAGGAAACGGTTACATCAAAATAATCGGCCGATTTAATAACTCCTGGCACGATTCGGAATTAGATACTAACCGATTGAACATCGCGATGGGCTACGGTTCCATCCAAATACGTGGCCGGTTAAACATCTCCCGACACGAATTGGAATTAGATACATGTGCATGATAAGGGTACAAACACATATTCGAAGCACATCTCCAGCCGATCATGGACATGGTAAGAGTATATGGCTTCACGGAAACCCTCGTTGGACTCCTCTGCCTATATGCACCACAAGATTGTCCGAAACAGTTATACCAACATATAGATCTCCAAGTGCATATTTAGACGTCGTAAAATCGGACATTTCTGCATGGGCATCTGCCATCGACTCGAAGGACTAGACCTTCGAACGCAGCGACTTCGATCAATCGACGCTGAATTAGAAACACAATGCAGCCCGATCGACGCCGATTTCGGCCGAACAACGAATAAAGTAAGACAAAGAAAGATCGACTACGTACCCTTCAGCATCAAATGTGTTGGATCGGTACGAAACCATACAGTAGCCGAACTCCTAATCAAGATCCAGCCTTCCCGATTTAAAAAAAAATAAGCGGCGCACAGGTACGAACATCAGAGGACCGACATCATCCCAAGCGAAAAAACTCCAATCAGGTGGAGTGTTTGACAAACGAGGTACAGGTTGGTAACGGAACGATAAATTTGTAAGATGACTAAGGAACTGGCGAATATAAACCGTATAAAATCACCTGATCATGGCTCAATTTTCACAGTCGGAATGGATTCTTTCTATCCAGCCAAATCGGCAGGTAAGACGTTAACCTTTCAAATCAATTGGACGACGTCCTGAATGACCACAGCCGTTGCTATAGGTGAATGGAGTGACAAGATGTGCAAGGACGACACACCATTGATCAAGATGGGGATGGCGTGGGCCACCACAGCTCTCAATGTAAGCTCGATAACTCCAGTGTTGTCTTGGTGTTAATCCAGACGGCGGTAGAACGAGCTCGTAACCATCAAAGAGCTTGAAGGCGGTCGATGCGCCAAAGCGATGTTTCCAACAGCGGGTTCGCACCGCCAGGAAGCCGTGTTCACCATAGTAGGCGCCCTGAAGGCTAAGGAGTTACCGCCTGTGAAAGCATCAAGGCAAGTAATTTGACAATTGTTCGAGACGCGGTAACAGCATATCTCATAAACGTCGCAGCCTGAGAGCCGAACATTTAAAGTATGCGCGGCAACATGCCACTTTGGCTGGATGGGACGCTCCTTGTTTCAAGAAAGCACTTGAAAACATGCAAGAGGCGGCTTACACCATGTTCTCGGCGCTCGGTGAAGACACCATCGAACCATGGAGGCCCGACGTGGCAGACGACCACAACACTCAGATCAGCAGCAATTGTCGCTACTTCACCATTGGCCGTAACATACCGTCGGATTCTCAGACCAAGTTCCATCCTAGGACCGATCCGCACGGTGCATTAACGCGCTATTTGTCCGACAACGTGGCTCATTGTTTCGACAACGACGTTATGTATATGGTGTTCAAGGGCGAGGAGTGAGTGGTGTAAGGTCGTGTTCGCCATACTAAAAATTTATATGCAGGTACGTCGAAAAGGACCCCGGCACATTCAAAACGGGAGACATAGTTGAGATGGGGTTCGCAATGGTCGCGTGGAAAAGGCAAGGTAAACACACAGGGCCAGATTGGAGTTGCATGCTCATGCTCAGGACCTTGACTTTCCTTGACGGAAGATTCACAAAGGTTATCGTCGTGTTGACCAATCTCTAGAAGTACTCAAGGATCAGATAGGAAGCACATTTCGCATGAGAGGCGTACAAGGCGAAGCAGGTTAAGACGTGGGCGGCAGATGACAGGGGGCACGCGGATAATCACATTCCGAAGAGGCGCATGATGTCTACTCCAGACAGTGACGACGAATATGGCGCGTCAACTTCCAAAAGGATGCACATGCTTACTATAGTCGATGGCACAACGAGGAACTCCACGCCGGCTGGCGCAGATTAAAAACTTTATTTGTGATACTTGTACTCGTTATATTCGCCAATACCAGAGTTTGCTTAACTGAACAATATGGCCAAGCCCAGGCTGGTTAGGTGTGTTGAAAAATAAATGTATAATCACGGTACCAAATGTCTACGTCCAGGTGGCAATGACCATCACACGTACAACTCACTTAGGGTATTTCCGGCCGTAACAATGCCGAGATGATTGCCTGATATTTTCATCACGTGATAACAAGAGGCAAGTGCACGCAAGTCGGATACGTCGACCAAGAAGACCGCCCCGGTATTAACCTCATTTGGGATCCTTAAATTTGCCGCTAACGATACTCACTGAAGTGCATAGTATGTCCGAGTGGAGGCTTGATACGGGACACTTCAAGTATTACACGAATCGCGTTGAATAATACATGTGAAAACACGGTACTAAAAGCATATGTAAGAGGGAGTTGAAGGGGCGAGGTTCACCGCGCGTACGACGCATTTAGCGTGTTTCCAGTGGAGAGAAATGCCGGGATGATTACCTATCATTCACATTGAGTGAAAATAAGCGGCAAGTGCGTCTATTAACTATTGATCAAGTGTTCTCGCCTCTAAACTGGGCTCGGATATAACGTATTCGCTTGCGGGCATGTTGTTTAAATAGACAAAAGAGCAAAGAAGCCGCAGTGTCTCCATTTATTATCAAAAGCCTAGAGGAAACACGACACATTTCGTAAATCAAGTATGTCCAATGACCTTCTGCACAAAGTCATGCCCGAAATGTGTACCAGGACAAATAGAGTTCCTAGTATGAAGAACGAAACAAGACTAATATGCTATGGTCGAAAGAGGATATAAACTACGTGGCAAATAGAGATCCCTCGTTAGATTACGCTCTGGTGTCGTATTCTGTTCCTGTCTACACGGGTTATGGCTCCATGCAAGACCCTGCTCAAAATCCTGGCACCCCCCCCTCCCTTTGATTTACAAGTGCTCAAGGGTGGTTTGACTTAACTCCGGGGCGCCAGACAAAACAAGGTTGTCCGTAAAGATCCTATCGCATCGATTAGTCCCCAGACTCAGCGCTTTTGTCAACCCAGAGCAGTTAGGCGACACTAGGGGCTTAGGCTGGTCTCTATTATTGTTTGGACGCGAAGAGTCGCCCCGAGAGTCATACAGCCTATCCCCCCCCGACTCAAGGACTAGGAGGACGTATCAACATTTTGTTTTGATCGCCGGACTGATGTGATCATCGGCCATCAATTGATGCGGTAATTCGAATCATGCGGTCCAAGCGTTGAATACGAGGTACAACGAATCTGGAGACTGCCTGTTGTAAACCACCAATAAACCGAGTGCTATAAAAAGTCGGGTCCGATGGGCGCTAATTTAATTCGGACTTTATTCTAAACCACTATGATACTACCTGCAAGTCGATCCCGCGAGGTTCCTCTCCACTTTTAACTTGGGTTTAGGATGCCGGCAATACGCAGAAACAGAAGACTACAAAATATTGTTCGAGCGGCGACTATAAATCCGGTTGCAGTCGCTGTAATGTGGGCTGATCTACGTTCAACATTTTGTTTTCGCGTCCGTTCACCGGAAGCAGCCCCGACCCTTATCCCAGCAACGGACCCGGTGTTAATTACATTGTCACACGAGATCTCGTCGCCGACGTCGATGCCTACGAACAGGGTCAGATTGACCAACAAACCTTGCTCTCGCGTCGGGAGATTAAGATGGGGGAAAGCAAGGATTTTTTTCGGCGTCAACACGGGTACGCGGAGTGCCAGAGGCGGTACAGGCACGAATGGAAAGCCATGTACACAACACCAGAGCGGAAACTCACAGGTGTGTTTATCCTAATGCGGCTGTTTGCGTTCTCATTCAACCCGCGTTTAGAGCATCTGGTTCAAGACGAGACGCGTTCTGCGCGCAGGGCGTGCACCGTGTGTTCTTGTCGTAAGCGGCACACCGAATGGGTGGATTACTTGGTTGTGGGAGGAGAATGGGGTTTGGAGATGGAGTTTTTCCGTTGGATTGCGCTGCGTGGGTATACGTCGACTGCTACCTATTTCTAAATGTACAAGATCCCACTATATGTAATACTCGAGCGTATCTAAGTGCTGTATGTCACGTTAAACCGCATTCGTAGACGTTGAAGGGCTGTACGCGCTTCCAGAATTAAAGAAATTGAAACATTTAATGAATCCGGTGGAAACTTACATTTCAGCAAGGACAGCAGAGGCAAAGATCGCTACGCGCAGAGTCATCTTACGCGGAAATTGGCTGAGCAAAATAATATAAAAGGAACGACCCACAGGCGAGTTAATGGCGACAGGTAACTAATGGTGAATGAATTCAGCGCCCTTCGAGCCAGACGTATGCATAGAATCGCACACTCCGTATCCAACTGTTTGACCGACCGAAACATAATACGGCACGATCAGAAATCAGATCATTTAAGCGATCGTAGCGATCAATGGCATCGGCATGGATGCCCTCGGTCCCAATTTGCGAAAAGCAAGTTTTTACGGACGGTGTACGCACATCAACAGATGTAAGAAGTGGATGTAGTGTAACAGTTTTGCGTAGTTGACATGCTTCACAGTTGAGCGAAAAGTGATACAGTGAAAGGTGAACGACCAATTGAACAAACACTCATTTCTAAACTACAAGAGGATAAAAGAGGCAGCACATCCCCAAATTTGTCACCAAATACTGAATACACACCGATTGGGGTATAAATACAAATAATGTAAACCTAATTCGAGATGCCCGAAGGCCCCCCCCTAATAGATCGACACAGCGGATTCGAACCAGAACCAGCTCAATGGTTTATATAAGCACTAATTTCATTAGAATAGTCTGCTAAAAAGACTTCAAAAAGCTAATGAGGACAGCCACTATTTTCATTACACTATTCAAACGCACTGATAAACGTTCTGCCAAATTGAAAATCTGGTTCCCGATTGATGAAAGAACGAGTACATAAAGTACTCATAATGTGACTTCCCAGAGAGATTTGGTCTAACTCATTTCGGAACACCAGCCCCTCAGGACTTCGTTGACACACTGCACCAGAATATTCCAAAATCAAGGGAGGAATGTTATAGATGGGTCTCTGATGAATTTGAGGTCAGGGTGTCAGAGATTTATGACCATATTGGGGCTCCAAAGCTAGCACCAACCGAAGGATGGACAATATTTTGCCAAATGCTTCCTCATTTTGAGTAGTGTCATGCACAATATAATCGAGATGAATCTCTGAATAAATATGTATGAGGTGTTTTTTGTGCAGAAATGTGATTCGAGGTAATTTTTCTCCGAAACATGGTTGTAATGGTTGCGAACATTCATCCTGATTTGTGTTGAAGTAGAGTTGAAGGTGAGCAGAAAAGGAACAATGTAGCAGTCAAAATTGTGTTCCAAGAAAAAAAGACACAAAACCCTTAATCACGAAAGAAAGGTGCATACCAGGGAAATTGAACTGCAGGCCTCCCAAGTCCGAGCTATAGGCACCAACCCCCAACCCCGCGTGCTTCGACTCCGACTCCGCCCGCAACCCTTGCTCTCCCTCCCGAGGTGCGACTGTATGCGACTGACTCGGAGGGTAATATAGCAAGGCGCAGGTACGCCTCGGCGCCAGACACCGCCGTGCCCTCCCCCTCCCACCACCGCCAAAGCCGTGACCGATGCCCCTGCCATCGCGGCCAAGGTCACGCTCACCTCCAAGTTTCTCTCCTTCGTCTCCTCCACCTTTTGGTTCGTCTGGAACATCTTCTTCAGAGACGTCGTTTCGCTTGACCACCCGGTGCTCGAAAACCTCGCCGCTGCAGTACTGTACATCCTGCACGGGTTTGAGGTCCTGTTCGCCGCGTTCCTCATCCTCATGTTTGTCGCCTGGCTCAGGAAGAAGCGCTCCGGCGGGGCGGCTGAGCCGGAGGTCGCCGTCGGTGCGCCTGCTGCACCCGTAGAGGTGTTGTTCGATGATGGAGTGGTCGACGAAAAGGACCTACTCAAGGGGGAGAGTAGGCTTGAGGGGCCTCGACGAGGAATTATGCGGGATTTCGTCGGTTTTGTACATCACCACATTTTCCGCTTACGGCGCCTCGGAACTTGTCATTCTTCGGTTCAGTTCCATCATCCGTCTTTTTGCTTCTTTTTCGTGCAAAAATAGAACCTCATTCCAACTCAATTTCAGCCATGGAAGAAGGGGCCCTAAACACTTGGAATCGAGTTGACAAAGACGACGCCGGCTATAACCTTTAGCAATGTCAGTTGGAGCCTCTTATGAAGAAGTACATAACTGGTGGGCAGGGATGCGGGACCAAGTCCTTGGTGGTAATATATGTATCTCTGTGTAACACGAATCTGAGCATGCAATGAAATCCTTGTGCACCGTTTGATGACATTAGAGAGCTTGAGCCCAAGCGGCATGCCGCTTTTTAGGTTGTGCAAAAAGCGGCATGCCGCTTTTTTACAACTTTTGTGTGCACCTCAAATTCACACACCCTGATGCTATTGCACCTTGTTAATGCCCTTTGGAGGAAAAAAAGAAAAGAGCAGCATGCCGCTTTTTGCACAACCTAAAAAGCGGCATGCCGCTTGGGCTCAAGCTCTCTATTCCTGATACCTGCTGCTGCACACCCGAGCCGTACCCATGCTTCCGCGCGGTGCGCGCTGCAGTCGACAAATATATTGAACAAATGTGTTGCCTTGGAACAATTATTAGCAGCGTGTTTCCAGCAGACCATTCAATTAATGTCTCTGAGAGTTAATCCGTGAAGAGATTACTATTAATACCAGAGGTTCAACCATCGAGTACCAATACTCGATTAATCAATTATAAATGCAACACAAAATTGAATCTGTAATATCCAACAACGAGCACGCTCAAGAACACAGATGAGCAAAGACAAAAAAACCTTTGTGGACGTTGTCAAATGCGACCCATAAGCCCAGTGAAAATCCCCTATGCTCAGAAATGCTCAGACATGCTTAAACCTGCTCAACTTGTGCTCACTTGTGCTTGGAGCTGCTCGAACCTGCTAAACTTCAATTTCGATGGAATGACGTCAGTTTTTGCGGTGCAAATCTCACTTGAAAGCTCAGAAATTTCATGCGCACGGACCAAGTTACACAAATCCGCAGAACGTCGCTCGGATTATTTTCGCAAAGTCTTGTACAAGTGCAACTCGACCGTGAGAACTGTCGGAGTTTGAACGCCTTCTTGCTTCTGACTCCCACCATTGCACTCCTTGCCTTCTCTCTCCGCCAGTTCCAGCCCTCGTCTAGAGATCTTGTGGATCCAACATACACCTATTAACACCTTTCCACCCGTACACTTCAAATTCAGTCCCGAACACGCGATGGTCTGCGATCTGGGCTGATCCCCACGCACTTCAATCCCATTTTTGGCGCGGTATCTCCACCAGATCGTGTGTCCACCGCATACTTCACCACTTCACTTGATCAGACAGACGTGTGTTACTGTGCACTAGACCTCCTTTATCGTGCCCTGGATCTTAAAGCTGTCGAGTGGACTACACGGTCCGCAATCTAATTTACTCTTCGCGGCATGATATACTGACCAGCTTGCTCTCCCTCCTTTACCCTGCTCGTCGCTGCCAGACACCGCATGTGTTGCGCGCATCAAGAACGTGGATCAGCTGGGGAGCATCTTCCTCTCCGACTCGCTTTCACGTCGCTGCCCCTGAAGACTGCGACCGTGTCAGGTGCCAAGACGATGTGCTGGTATGTCACCTGTCTCCCTACGAATATACCTTGTGCTCACCCTTGTAGCAGTTTGCAAATGGGCGGTCTAGCACTGGCTTGAAGCTGCCATGGACATGGAAGAGTGCTGCAAGATTGTCGGGTCCATGAGGTACGTCTGCACTCTCCCATTTCCTTCCCCTCACCTCTGTTCGTATGACCGACCGCTAATCTTGCTACACAGGGGCCGTTTCGTCGAGCCTGCAGAAGGTACACCACTGCGTTGACAGGTTCATCTGAACAAGGTGAGGATGCTCTTTATCTTCGGTGTTCGCGTCACATTCTCGTTCTTCCTGATGTTGCTTTGATTAGCTCACGGTGTAGACCTGTCTGCTTCGCCGATGTGCACGTAATGCGTGTCGCCTTTGTTTCCTGTCACCAATAAGGCTGATTGAGTCCGTTATTTTCAGTGCGGAGAAATCACTCGAGGGCAAGTGGTCGTTGCGCGCAATCACTCTGCCAATGTAGATTGCACCATGGGGAACTTGCGGACAAAGGGACGAACGACGGCGCGGACTGGCTTGGTGTAGGCTTAATTTAGTCTCCCTGTAGTCGTATGTAGAAGAATATGATTTATTTCAATCAATACGGGCGCAGCAATCAAAAGCAGCACTGTATTTAGCGGGACATGTTTAAGCAGCCTACAGCAGGTCTGAGCACGAAGTGCACACAAATCAGCAGAAATGAGCAGACGGCAGCACATTGCGAAGATGCTATAGTCTCATTTTTGCGCTGAAATATGCTCAATTCGGATCAACTTTGGGTGAGCACATTTGAGCATCTTTGAACACAATTCAGCATAGGGGATTTTCACTGGGCATAAAGGACCAGCATTGCTTCGGGTTAACTGTGCCAATGAATTTTCATAGAGGACTTTATTTGACAGGGTCCGTGTATCCAACACTCAAGTCGAACCATGATATCCTGAAAGCTTTGGAAATCCATTATGGTGGGAACCCACACAGATATAGCTATACTACAGTCACTGTGGCGTCATACATACCCACGTCCGTTGACCAGCAGCGTTCCATTTCTCCGGTCCAAGACACACGGAACCGATTGATTCTAAACCGAGGATCTTGAAATCGTCCAATAAGGTCTTTCGAGTGCTCGGATATCTTCTGGATTAATTGCTCAGACCTCGAAGGCAGGATGATTCTTGCTTCGAGCAGCTGGATTTGTATCACCCCTGCCGTATCCCCTGGAGTGCATATGGCCGAGTATATGTCCACCCAGTCAGATGCCAAGCTTCGGACTACCACGACTGGGTCATCGAGGGGGTTATATATGGTGGTGAGGAGATACAGGTTCCTCTTATTATTCGAGAGAGCGGTGGCATAGAAGATCTGTATAGCAGTATCTGGTCCGATGCATTGTGCCCCTGGACGCATTTATACGCGCATCTGGCGCAGAAATTCGCGATCTCGCACGCTGCTGAATGCCTGATGAGCATCCACAATCTGCGCCTCGTATGGCAATTGCGTGGTCATCTGGCGCGCGACCTTCCCGCGGAGTTCCAATATCAACCAAGTGCCCTTATCGAATTTTCTGTTACATCCCCAGAGGATGATACGAAGCACAGCGAGGAACGCCTCTAGGGCAAGCCAGATGAATGTTTCGCGCGTAGAACTGTCCTGCACTAGGTTGAAACAGCCGATGTATCCCGCGGCTGTGGCGACACTTCCTATGCACAAAGATCCAAGATAAAACCTAAAATAGTTGTCTTCATCGTAGCATAGGCAGAAGGAATATCCACCAGGTTCGCGGTACATGGAGTCGAAGGACAGCCATCTGGAGTGCTGCAGGATACGTTTGATCCTGATCTGCAGTACAAATTGCACTGATACAGAGCACATTACTGAGCCGAGCGCACGAATGACTGGATAAAACCAAGTAGGAAAAGCGGCGCGTCGGGTGAATATGATGGGAATATAAGGCACTAGTGCCAGGCAACCAAATGGAAGAGAGATCGCGAGCAAACGCCGATTCCAGGAGGCGTAGATATGTCTGATGCCCATTGCGGTGTTGTCGATGTCGTGCTCAGTGAGAAATGCACTGAACCGACTTTCCACGCCATATTGAAAGTCCTCGAGCTCTTGGTTATTATGCGCCGCGCCGATCATCGCGGCTGCAGAACCAAGAAACGAGACGACAAAAGCACTTGAAAACACACCTCAGAGTCTAGAAACTCCGAATTCATTCGTTACGGTTCGGCGGCACCTCAGCAATGACATGCATCCTCCCCGCTCAACTCAGTGTGTATCCAGTGGGAGAGTTCACTCGAGGCCATAACGCAAAGCACCTAAGCCGACAGGATTCCAGAGATGTCCAAAAGACGAGTAATTCCACGAGGTCATTCGAAAAAGAGTGAGGGAAAGAGTTCTCCAGTGTAGGGATCCAGCGAGTCTTGACTGCAAGGTCGAGCACCGTCGTTGCTGAAGATGGTGATGGTGAAGCGCAGGGCCGGTAAAGCCGACATCGGAAATCATCGGCGCAGGCATCTTGTTCTTTCCCACCACCTCCATTTCACCAAACCTAACGCCGTGGACGCGGAGTTCGTCTGAGATCTGATTTATCGCGACTGGAAGACTCTGTTTTGCTTCCAGAACTCACTCCCTAGTCCAGAAGCTTCTAAATTCTCGCTGTTTTAACTCTCCTCCGGCGCAGTTTCTCTGGTCAGCCTCTCTGCTTGTGTTCTGGGACGTGTTTCGACGCGAATGGGAACAAAAACGTACAAGATGCCTAAAACTACAGTTCAAGAGCCTATCTGTGCTGTTTCCAATTCAACAGTTTTTCAGCGGTGCAGGAGACCTCGGATAGGTCGACAATATAACAATTCCAAACAATAGAAAGCCCATAGCTTATTTCCCAAGTGCCGATGACGATAGCTGATGACGATGACGGTAGCTGATTCCAAAACACAATTTGATTCCCAGATGATAGATAGCCTCAATCACGTCCAAGACGTTTCCAATACCCTATTCTTTATTCCAACTTAAGGTTTCCCGATATTAAAGTCCAACGACGATACACACTGAGCCAAGCCCAGAAATAGTCCAATCGCAAGTGTTCAGCCTACTAATACACGGGTGATTCTGTACCCTACTTGAGATAATGTCCTGACTACTTATACAAACCCCAAAATCATATGCAAGTCCAAAACGAAGTAGAAATTAGTAAAATTGCCCGAGTTCCCCCTTCACAGCCGTTTATCCGTCGGAAGGGCTCCCGCGAGCGTATTGCCATTGGCTGGTGAACAGGACAATTGTGATGTCCGCTCGAGCAGCGTTGGTCAGCCTAGGGGTTGGAAACCCTCAGTCTCTTGGCTGACTGATACCGAGTCGTCCATCCTATTTCCCGTTGTCCCTGGTCCTTTCCCACCTTCGCTGACCATCGGGTAATGTTCCCCTGGCCTCCACCTCCTCGTAGATACCCCTAGTGAGACTTGTCCCAGAAAGGGTTCTTATTTCCCCAAACTCCGTCTACTCGGACTAAGAACAATCCCATCAGATCTCCTTAGCCAACCTTTGCTAGTCCCGGAACTTCACCGGAATGTATATCCCCGGGCCTTGGCGTCTATCACATGGAAGGTGCACGGCCTATTGGTGCAGAAATAAGATTATTCCTGCATGCCCTGGTTACCAGTATGTCCAGCCTATTCCATCGTGTGGGAATAAGACCAGAAATAGTCTCTAAAGAGGTTTGTGGGCTACACATTCCTCTACAGTTTTCGAGGCGAGCACTGTCAGTCCGCAGGGTAGTTCCCTACCCCTTGGACCCATTACTCTGTGATCACAACCCATCTGGCTATACCGAGACCATATACCAGTCCTTAGAAATAAGCCTATACTGCAATCCGGCTATTCCTGAAACGCGCAAAATGTGCGGTGTTTAGGTATAGTCGGATTCCAGACAGTTCAACGGCATAGGGAATAAGCAATCAGGAAAAGGTAAGCATAAATGGTCATCAGGCACCCCACGGGCTTCACGGACGAATCTATCTGTTACAGTGGGCTGACAATTTTTAGTCGCTGAAATTACATTTTGCAGTTTGAAATTTTGTACTTCTCACAAAATTTAATCCTTTCCATTCAGGGATCTCTGCCACCTTGCTTATCTCACATCGTAGCATAGAGCTCCAGTAATACATCTTCCTTCCTTCCTTCCTTCCATGATCTCGGAATATTTTAGACCCTGTAATATATTTTAGGAACCCACCTCTGTTCGATTGTCTCACATCGATTTCAGATGTTTAAAGATTTGGGAGCATAGTCTGACGGTTCAGGACTGCTGCGAGATCTGTGAGGTAGATCCACTTTCAAAGCTAAAGCTGTATGCGGCAAAAGCAACTCACGTAGCGTAGTGCTGCAGGAGAAGGCAGAAGAATCATCACACTTTAAAAAAAAAAACTATACGTCGCAATTTTGACATCACTGCAAAATCACTGAAGGATCACCGCAGCTATTCACCTTTTTTTAACGGGGCCTCACCACGTTGAATGAAGTTGATGAATGAAATAAAAAAAACCGAAGTAACCTCAAAGGAGAACCTCAGGTTCCCTCTTCCGGATGCCTTCCACATTGGGGGTCCAGCTGACTATCTGCGTTCACTGCACAACTCCCAGAGCAGATTTCAATTCTCTCTCGCACTGCCTCAAGAATCACATTGCTTCGCTGCAGCCTGTATTCAACACACTCCCCTCATTTTTCTGTGCATCTGCACACAGCTCTCGGACCATGGATCAACACCTAGCTCCAAGCCTGCAGATCTTGCAGCACTCAAAATGTTATGTGAAATTCTTCTGGTGAAATTTACACGCAAGTTACCAAACTAATTTACCCTGTTCCAATCAAATTTGCCGGAGAAAAGCACAGGCATTTCTTGTATATCATAAGGATCAACTAGGATCACTCAAGTATGCCTTTTTGGAACTTAGTTCTCCATACGGATGATTAATGAGCCAAAATTTGTGTGCGAACACAGCGGTTGACCGGCGATCAAGCTGAACATCAAATCCTCGGTATTATCCGAAGTCTTGCGTACACATGACAAGCACAGCCACAATGTACATGTCCGATCGATAAACTTATTATATAACCACAGTGAGTATTTGGGCTGCAACATTAACATTAATTTGAATAAATAGTGCATGTTGTAAGGAGAAGTGGGCTGACTGTGATCAACAGAAGAAAAAAAAAAGGAAAGTACGAGTTCTGCCGTGTGCAGCATCGGCCTCCCCCCAAGTAAGGTGTGCTTGCACTTGGGAACCAATGGGAGCGACACTTGGAAACATATCCAATGGAAACATGGTTAAATGGGTGGATAAACAGGCCAATTGACTCACTGGGATAGGGTTTTGGGTTTGTAATTGTGGTCTTGGCATTTGTATAAGTATCTGGAGGTGTTTCGATGATGGAACAGCATCCCCCCACTGCTAGAAGCCATTTCTGTGTACACTTGGACACAATCTGACCAGTATCCACCTGCCAGGGTGCGATCTGGACAGTATTTTTGTTCCACCATGCAGTAAGCTTGCACTTAGGTGTGGTCTGTGACCCTCAATCGAGTGCACTCTAATAGAGTAGCATTGAGATCTTGTTTGTTTCTGAATCTTATATTATTCTGGAAACACACTTGGACCTTTGGTCTGGAATGGTTGGGCTGTTGGATTCTGTTGAAGGGACTGGAAACGTTCAAGAGAACACGGAAACTTGTTAAAGGAACATTAAAGGGATATCTGTGGAGCGGGATTCAGAAAGTACCTTCTTGGGAAACATCTGGAAACATATCTGTTGTGTGGGATTCAGAAAGTACTTGCTGGGGAAACATCTAGAAACATATCTGTTGTGCAACATTCAGAAAGTACCTTCTTGGGAAACATCTGGGAACAATCTGTGGAACGGGATTCAGAAAGTACCTGCTGGGGAAACATCTGGAAACATGTCTGTTGTGCATGTTTTGGAAAGTACCATCTTGGGAAACATCCGGAAATGTCTGCTGTGCGTGTTTCAGAAAGTACCTTCCGGGAAAGATCTGGAAACGTAATCACCTGTTGAGAAACAAGCTTCACTTGAGTCAACTGGGCTATAAACTTGTTAGATGGGCCTTCATATTGTCCTCTACATATCTGCTGAGAAGCCTTGTATCTAAATCTTACCTGGGAAACTCTGTTCCCATGTGTCTTGGAACGTGTATTACTTGCACTTTTCTCTGATCTCTGTTTCTGAGATCTGAAACCTCCTCCTGCGACCTTTGCGAGGCCCTGTACTAGGGGCTGTAACTCATCGGGATCTCGGAAATGTGCATCTAATATCGCTTGGATGGTTTACCAGTGTTTCTGGCAGTCATAGTACTGTTTCTACACCGTGTAACTGACAAGTGATTGATTAGTTAATTTTCTAACATAGGTCCAGAGCACATAAATCAATGGAGTAAGCCTGAAGGAGATAAAGTCAAATAAACCCCAACAAATTGGGCAGTAAATCTTAATAGAACAAGGAATATATATATATATACACCAGTAATAATATGAGTAATCCTCCTCTGTCAATGGATGACTTTCCATAAGCAATATTCTATTCTTAGATTATTGAGCGGTGCCAACCATGCCAGCATAAGGGCTCACTCGGAAGAATTTATTTGTTGCTGGTTCCCATAAGCAATTGAATATCTTGGACTATCATTTCTGCATGTTGATTGCTGAACAGCACACGGGAAGTAAACAATGTGTCCGACACGTTCCAACTTTTTACAAATGGATAACATCGATGTGTTCGGGACATGTTCCTCTGTATGAACAGCTTGCATGAGTGGGGAAGACCATTTTGAGGCTAAAATTGAAGCCAAAGGGGACAATTTTATTCATCCGAAGTGTTGGAACTTGAAGGTTGGTGACAGTACTGAAATCCAGAGGAATGTGCTTGCAGAGAGACTCCGAAGCAGGAAGGGCGGTGCATGTGTACATTGTGTCCCAAAACGGCGATGTGGGAAGATGAGTGCTATATGAATGTGCTCAAGATGGTTTATTCAACAAGAGAATAATCTGAAGAGGGGGTAGGGACCCCCCTACAGATTATAATAAATTTAAGGTTTGAAGAGGGTCCAAAATAATCAATTCAAGATCTGTGCCTGATGGGGTCCTGACAGCTGTCACGGGATGGTGGCGATTCAGTGGCAAAAGAGGTCAAAATATTCCCCAGGAACTGTTTATTGCTTATGGAAAGTCATCCAATCTTCCTTAGAAAGAGAATTTGAAACTGAACGGGATGTCGGAAAAATTGCGAAGTGAGCAGCCTTGCAACAGCCTTAGAAAAGCATTGAAAGATTATTGGAATATTAATGATATTTTAACCGGAACATTGCCTTTAAACAGCTTTAAAGGCTACAAGGGATTGGTTGGCTGCTTTGCAGCCTCCCATCCCCTTACGTGCATTGTAAAAGTCCTAGAGGGCAGATTGGGAATAAAATATCCTTTGGTTGAATTGAACCGAGTTGAGTTCAATATACACACTGACAGTGAAGGAGCAAGCCTGAGATGTATTATAAGAGCACAACCCAAGTTGATTGCCCTTCATCACAGCTCTATTTTTATTCCTCTTTTGAGCTTACCATTCTCATTAGAGGACAAACTGGCTTCAGACTCTATATCTTTCTCTTTTCACTCTCCAAAATTAACCCTTGTCGCGCTCGCTCGCGCGCCAAGCCCGAATCACCGCCTATCGGATCAACGAATACCTTGTCAAGATTCGGCATTTTCCGTATACTCAACGCCGGGTCTCACCCACGCCGTACCCACCGACGCTTGGTCCGTCTGAGCGTTTGACATTCATATTACATGGTACAGCACTCCCCTTGATATTTACTCCATTACATACTTCATTTCTCTTTTGTTCAATCCTCAACCTCGCCGTAACTATCATCTTCTTGGCTAATGCCGATTCTCTACTATTGTTGTTCTTATTGTTCCTCTGTCTCTTGGTTCCAGCCGACTATTGTACTAATATTTATCTTTACTCCATTTTCTCTGCTCTCACTCTGTATAAATACCTTACTTACTCTCAATACAACCCCAGCTTTTGACTGCCCACTGTGCACTGCTTAAGTTCAGCTCACACCTTCGCTCTCGCTCTCGCCTCGCTCTCGTCGACTCGCAATCGTCCTCGCCATCGTCTCCGTCCTCGCTTCCACGTCTTCGCCTTCGTCATCGCATCTCTCGGTCACTTGGTCTCGTGTCACGGCACTAGGCTATTTTGAAACACTCACATTTTATTTGTTTCTACCGCCCTACTTCGTGTAGCTTACTTTTATTGTTAAGCTCGCGCCTAGTCGGTCGGCAGGCACGTCACCCTCCAAGCTGAAAGGTTCTAAAGCACTGAATAAAAGACTCTTCTGAAAATTGTGCCCAATAGTGCCCAGGAAATCTACGCTGTCTCCCTACTTATAAAATTAATTGCACTTGCAATCGGAACCATGCTGGTTTCTTGTTTCAACTGTAGCTCGACTCTTCTCACATCAGAGGGTTAGGGTTCTAACCCTAACTGCAGCTCGACTCTTCTCACATCAGAGTTACCTTCCATGTCTATTACTTCATGCACTGATAGCAAGACACATGCATAGCTCTTATTTTCCATTTAGTTATGTAGTTGGTATTTTCTACGGATCAAACTTTCTATGCACCACAGATTTCGACTGACACCTCAAGCCTGAGATGTTGATTATTTTTTGGCATCAACTTAGAGCATACACCTGCCTGAATGTTCCCCGCAGCCACCTTTGTTTCAATCCAGTGGGAGCGGATCTGCCAAAGACAGTGTCAGTGTCAAAGTTATTAGCAACTTGATGGCAGGTGCCGAGAATGCCGAATAATGATGCTGTCGGCCAGTGGGAAATACAATAGTCGGTCAAGTACAGAGAGCTGCCAGGGGTATGGCATTATTGGAGACTCAACAGAGTTTGCCCTGCTGCGACTGGGAAACTTCTAACGGTGAGAAAAGCGAAGTTTGGCATTGTGTACACTTTTATAGGAGTCTGTGAAAAGTAACTTGTGCAGAACTTGCCCCGTTCAGCAGGCATGCTGCAAGTCAGCTTAAGCTTTCCCATGGGCTGCAAATCTAACTTGTACTAACTTGGCAGGTTGTGTGACGGGGTACGGACGGGACGCTGCTAGACGACACCGCGCGAGGACAGTACTGTACATACATTAATTCTACATACAAAATGTACGCATTATTATGTTAGTAGTTGATCCGGGATCAGTACTTACATAATATCATCTTTACTTGCAATCTTGCCACTATGTCGTGAATCTCTACTTGGAGGGAACCCCCCGCCCCAGACCCGCTGAATGCCTGAGCATGCGTACAACTGCTCCACGGTCTCGGTGCTGCGGAGTCCCCATCCAAGGGTGACATGGACCCTAGATGAAGGGTTAGAACACGGGGAGGGCCCGAGTCGGCGCCTCTCGTCATACATAGCTGCGCCGGATACGATATCCGTGCGCGCTTCCCTCCAGCCTGGCGAGGCCTACGGAACCCGCATCACAATGGAGCCCACCGCGAGGGCTTCACCAAGGCTGGAGAAGCGGAAGAGGGCACAAGCGCTCAACTCGAGAAGAGCGAGCTGCTAAGGTGCCCTGCCTTGAAGGCCGAGGGAGGCGCTAAGACCCTCTGCTCAACTCAGGCATGGTAGCCATGATGAGACGAGCGGGAGGGTAGCTCCTCGCACGGTAGGGGCAAAGCATCTAAGACGCGCTCAACCTTGCGGCGAGCGCTGAGATGCCTCAGACCCCCTACAGGCGCTGTGAAACCTCCCACTGTGGCAATGGAAGGCTTGCGAGCAGGCCTTGCAGCGGGATGGAGGTGCTGCACAAGAGCATACCGACTTATGCTCTCGCGCTAAATTCGCCGATCGGCTCCGAAGAGCCGATCACGTGCTGGTCACACTATTCGATTCTTCAAAGTCCGCCTCTCTTGCATCTACAACATCGGCGGGCGGGTACTCAATCGCAGCGCCGTGCGGGGTACGAGCACGCGTGAGAACGTCCTCGGGGATGTAGGGATGAAACGATTCGACGTCAAGGATACCTTAGCCGACATCACAGGGACCGGATGGTTGAGCGCATATATTGCTGCTCGCCATCTCCATCCCTCTTCACTTATTCCCTTGTGCATGTCCGCGAAGTCCAAGACATCCCGAGGGCCCTCTGACCCCGTTTTCGACCATCGAAATCCGAATCCTACCATCAATCGAGCTACTTCGACTCGACAAGCGACGCGTTTGGAAATGGCTGCCCCTACTGGCGAGCCCACTGCCCCCGCTTCCAGCTCGGGGTCTTCCCTGAGGCGAAGTGCTATGGGGAACCCCAAAGCGCGTTCTGAAGCGTCCAAGAGCTCCGTTCCTCCCGCCCCCGGGCGTCCAATGCCTACGGCGCGCTCTTCTGTTCTTGCACCCTTGACGGCTAGGGTCGGTCTGATGACACCCACGGCCACCTCCGCTGCTAAAGGTGTAGCGGCCCCAGTTCCTAAGGGTCCTCCCTTCGGCAGCGTTACCCCGAGAATGCCCTCTCATATGACCGAGGGCGGGAGACGAGAGCATCCGCCTCATCTTAATCCAAAACCCGGAGTAGGGGGTACCTCGTCCGAGCGCGCTTCCCCCCAAGCAGCGCCGGACTATGGGTCTTCCCCCCCGACGAATAAACATGCTGCTCTCCCAAGGATGAGCGCGCCTTCGTCGCCGGTGCCATCTCCAAGAGATCCACCTCCTCACATGTCCTCCACGGAACCCTCTGAGGAATCCGACCTCGGTCCCTTCAGTACTGAGAACGTGACTGAAGCGGGGGGGCATTGAGGACAATGAGAGTATCACCGCCGCCTTCTGATTCAAACAGCCAGAGAATTTTCACTGGACTAGCTCAGTCTCTGGAAGTGTTTCGAGAACCTCTCCCGGCCTCGGTTGCTCGCTATCATGGAGCGTACTTCCCGCAGGATCCTACGCAGGAAGACGTCCTGGCGGAATTCGGCGCAATAGGTGGAGATCTCCCCAACACGGACCCCGCTCAGACGGCCCGCTTTGCGGGATGCCCTCATCCGATATGACAAGCCGCATCGTCAATTCGAGTGGGAGTACCTAGGGTCGTGATTGAGGAAGTAGTGCAATTCGATGCGAAGTACCTCCCTTGCTTCCCTTTCACCGACCCCGCCTTCTCCAACCAATTCTTCTGTCTCGGGCTGGAACCCCTCAGCCGTATCGCCTATGCTGTCGTCGTGGTTCAACAGATCCTGGAAGCCCCCACGATCTTCTTGGGCAAGGATCCGCGAACTAGTTTTACGCTGGACCCTGACTATGGACTGCTCGGGTTACTGGAACGCAGTGCCCATGAAGCAGAGCTGCGCTTCACGGTTACCAGCTTGCAGCGGCGGTTGTCCAATGGGAACAAGCACATCCTCTCTTATTTCCATAGTATTCGTCGTGCTCTGGTCGACGAGGACTGGAGCGATATCGTCAGCTCCGCCGACTCTACGTTACCCGAGATACGTCGCGAGTTCAGGACATTAAACCCGACGCAGGAAATGTACCGCCTGCTGCTACGACCGGACTACGCCTTGCGAGCCGCGATGATTGATGATGAGGCCCGGGCGAGTATGGCTCGTCGATTGGGCGAGAAACCCACGTGAGCGATATTACCGTCCGCGCAGAAGCATTCCTACGATCAAGGAGGGTTCCACGAAGGGATGAGCTGAAGGAGTGAGCGCGCCACGAACCGCTGCTCCTCCGACAGAATCGGATACCCATGGAGTACGGTTCGCCGCTCCCCCTTCCTTGTCGGCGGTGCATCGACTCCCCGGGCAAGGGTTTATCCCAAACACTCGGACATCAGCTTCTATTATTGGGGGGGCCATCGGTGATGCGAGTCCACACCAGCCCGCCTCAAGGATCTCCGAATCGGGCGAGTTATCAGCCCCTACAACCTGCAGAACAGCATGGGGCTGGCACCGATAAGGAGAGTCCAGCGGAAGGACCCCCTCCTGGGAACATTCCTCCAGGTTGGTACGGGAATTCATGGAGGAACCACGGGGGGAGGAGGCGGCGGACCAGACGAAGGAGGATCAGGCGGAGGAGGTCATGGAGGTTCAGGAGGCGGAAATGGAGGGAGGAGGAGGTGGAGGCGGTGAAGGAGGATTAGCTGCACCGGGAAATGATCCCGTGAGCGCTGCGCCGTGGCAATTGAACGCCAAGCTTAACATATCAGTGGTGCCGACCTGGAATGGGAAGGGAGAGACCATTATCCCCTACGTTATCACGATGTCCTCCTTGGCCATGCTCAGCCCCTTGATGGAGCGTCAGTTGGGACAAATGGCTCCATCCCGATTCACCGATCGCACGTTGAAGTGGTGGACGTCTCTGCCGGAACCTTCACGGAGGGAATTCAGCAGAGATTGGCCACACCTTCTTGACAATTTACGACGCACGTATCTGACGGACCAATGGGTGAGGGATCGGAACAAGGAGTTTGAGGAGATGAAGTTCAGGCAGCGAGGGCACGAAGCGGAAGACCCGGTCGACTTCTTCCAAAGACGCGCCCAATACCATAGCTTCATCTTCTCCGACGCCGAAGATGGGCTACCGCGGTCTCGAGGCTCATCCACACGCAACCGGCCGAATGGAATAAAGAAGTCAACGAGCGAATGTGCCCGACCATCGATTCCTTGATGGAATTAGCGCAACATAGCCAAGCCTCCCTGATGTCTATTTGGGTCTTGACGAACAAGGTGGATCGGCTACTGGCGAGTCCGAGCGCGACTCCCGCTGCTCCTCGCACTCGATTCCGCCC
>JARKIC010002483.1:0-60027 GCA_029378375.1 Mycena olivaceomarginata
TCGGCTGTTATCGACTGTCAGACCCCGCACAGTCACTGCATTTTGACAGTTCCTCGAGCCGAGCCTGGACCCCATTAGCCGAGCGTTGGCGAGGTCCGTGCGAGTTCAATCTGGGGGCCTCGCCAAAGCTAGGCCGAACCTAAGCGAATCTGCCGAGCTCCAGACCGACCTCGCGCGGACCTCGCCAAAGCTCGGCTAACGTGCGTCCAGAACCTGTCAAAATGCAGTGAGTGGCTGTAGAGGTCGGATTCGCTTGGATTTTTTATATGATGCTCTTGGTTGTATTCTGGAGGGCGCAAAATACCGGTATAGTGAAAAGGAGGCCAGTCCAGAAAAAATTCTTGTCTGATACTCGCTGTTGGAGAAAGTGATGGTCGCTACTTTTTTCGGTCGTTTGAGCTGATTTCTAGTACGAATCACTTCAAACAAAATTGTAGCATTGAATTTGAACGATTTGAAGCTTATGTGAACAGAAAAAACCATATCATACCTACATCAATACTGCGAAATAAATAAATGAATGTTTTCCGAAAAATCGACTGTGTGGAATTACATGCCATCAAAAAATGGTCATTACCGCATGAAAGGACTTGAAAAAGAAGTCATATTCACATTTTAGTTCAATGGAATTGATAGGGATTTGAGCTCACAAAGTGTGCTGCAAACTGGTCACTTTGGCCATTTTTATTCATTTTTTGGTCATTTTTGCCCAAAATGACCAGTTTGCACCACACTTTGTGAGTTCAAATCCCTATCAATTCCATTGAACTAAAATGTGAGTATGACTTCTTTTTCAAGTCCTTTCATGCGGTAATGACCATTTTTTGATGACATGTAATTCCACAAAATCGATTTTTCGGAAAACACTCATTTATTTTATTTCGCAGTATTGATGTAGATATGATATGGTTTTTTCTGTTCACATAAGCTTCAAATCGCTCAACCCCGATGCCACAATTTTGTTTGAAGGGATTCGTACAAGAAATCAGCTCAAACGACCGAAAAAAGTGGCGACCATCACTTTCTCCGACAGCGAGTGAGTTTCATATTACCATTGCAGACCCGCCCCTCCTCGCCGACTCTATCGCAATGATCGAGGAACGCCATCTCACGGCGGCTCCCGACACAGAGACTGATTCAGAGTATCATGTCGTCCTCGCCCTGGAAAGCGCCGGAGCGGTACGGCGTCCAGATCGGTTTCGTTCAGCGAGGCTATGCTGTTCTACGCGACCGGATTCGACCGATATTCAAGACATCGGTGGCAAGCCTACCGCGTACAAGTCCAACGTTGCGACGGCCGTGCACAAGGCGGGCAAGAAGGACAAAACCTTCCCGAACTCGGGGCGTCCCGTCGAAAACCATGGGCATATCCTTGCTAAACCTCTCGAACGTCTCATCTCTGACCGCATTTCATTCGATGCCGAAATTTTAGGTCTCCTTTTGAACAGGGTTGAAATACTATTCCCCCCGCCGTCCCGGACACACCTACAACTCAGACAAATGAGCATATGTTGCTCATTTCTGGGCCGTTTTCCTTGAATTTTTGTATGGTACACTTGGGATGATGCCTCCTACCTACTAGAAACAACCCTTCGGCCCGAAATCATTTGAAAACAATCTATAGTTCGATGCAATTCCGGAGGTATTATCATTTTGGGAAATCTTCAAATGCCCAATGTCTTGAAGCCATACCGACATACTAAAATGAGTTGGATCTAGTGTGTAATTTCCCAGGGAAGGTTTTTGCCAAGTTCTGTGGCAAGGGATGACCTGGTTCCCCTATAACTTGCGAAATATCATTTCTCACGATCTGAGGTCAACAAAGGTCAATGCAAGGCTGGAAAGTAATTCAAAGTACTTCAGAGTGTTGGTTTGAGTATTTCGAATAATTATTGTGGCCCAAACCGGCCGGCCTTCCAGCCAAAACCAGGATGCAGCCTTCTGTCCCCAGACTCACTCATGGCCTCACACAACTACTAGATATCGACATCCAGCCAAAACTCGAGAAACGATGCTCAGGTGGAACCAATTGATTTATCTTGAGTGTCGAGGGGGCCATGGCATATTTTCGTTGTCCAGGGAGGTGTATTACATCTAGAGGAATAGGTGTACCGAGTTTCAAAGAATTTGGTTGAGAAGCGAGTGAAGAGAACGAGATCAATGCTGCACAGAAACTCAGATGTAGACCGCCGTTGTGCTGAGTGCCATGTGGTACCTGAAACACAAAATCCGCAGCGTCCAGCAAATTTCCAGCGGTCTACAGCGAGTTCTGGCGAAAACCACTGGAACTCAGGGGCTGGAACAGATACGTCGGTCCGGTGTATTCCGCTGGTGATTGGCGGATATCGCCAAGACTGTCCCCCACGGAGGTGAAACATGCACTCACCGTCCTCCAGCAGTATACGGCGAGGTCCACCGGAAACCAGTGGTAGATGGAGGCGAGGTCGGGTTCCAGCGGTGATCGATGATTACCGGTCAACTCAATGCGCTACAGCGACAAACACTGTACGGCAGTGTCCGCCAGTAGCCATCGGTGGCCAGCGGCGGCCGCCAGCGAACTTGTTACCTCCGGGCATATTACTCAGCTGATCAACAGACTACAAACAACCGAGGTACGAGGTAAGTTATGTTTGTAGTGTCTGTCTGCGAGAGACTAGGGACTATCTAAAACTCACAATGAACAAGTTCAAGGAGACCTCCTATATATTCAACACAAATAATTTGTACTTCATGCATATCTCGAATCATAAAATGCAGTGAATGAGGCTATGTTTTCTCGGAGATTCATTGTCCAAAATCTTGGGAGCACCTTCGACCTCCACTTCAAGCCGCTTCCTACAGCGCCGGTGTCCTGGGCGCGGTTGATGTCCGCACTTTGCTGAATCACCCTGAGCTCCTCAAACCCGTCCTTACATTCACCGCCCAAACACGTCGCTTCAGCTGAGTACTTCTGCCATGTTTTATTTTTGTTCCCTTGGTTTCCAATCTTAGTTTAGTTTACAGCTAATGTCGGAACCGAAGGTGCGACCAAAAAATTCCCAATTTGGACAACTTTTGGATTCCGCGACCGATTCCCTCATTTCTCACTCATTTCGTGTCGGAATAACTTGGTATGGGGCTGCGCTCGTAGGAGGCGGAGCAGAGTATTAATCTTTCTGTATTAGTTCAGATTATTCGTCATTAACAGTATAAGTATTATTATAACAATCAGTATCAAATCTATATTTTCTTATTCTTATTTTATTATTAAAAGACACATGCCTATTATGGCTACCTGTTTGATGACCCTGTGTTACTAATTCACTTCTTTCCCTCGCTTGCGTGGTACCACACTATAACTACGACTTCTACGTCAGCGTGGTGTGGTAACTTGCCCTTGATTTTCCCCGGTCATAGTCTGCTCACTTATATTATTTTGTAATTCTGGTATTAAACTACGCTCCGCTTCAGAGCGCAACCCCCATCTACCCTATTTACCTTCACATTAGTTAACGGTTCCACCCCTCTCTCTTGCCGGGGTACCAAATCAGTGAAGGAGACACCATTACAGTTGTAATCTTTCTCTTGCGTGCGTAGCCAGGCAACGAAGCATGGAAGGCTGCCTACTGTATACCTGGAGCCCTTCTCACTGGTACCAGCGCAGCACTGTTCTGCCTTGCGCACAGCTCTGTCCTCTGTTCTGAACCCACTGTCTGCTGGCCTATCGGCAGCAGCATACGCGGCCAGCCATTACGCTTAGAACATTAACATTTAATAAAGTAGAAGTACCCATCAAATCTTTGCCCTTGTTAAATTTACGCTCCGCTGCTGCGCACCGCATTAAAAAGAAATAATACTGTAAAATACACAAATTAAAAACAATAGTAGTGGTCGTAGGACCAGACGAAATCTTCTTAATTAGTGGCCTATTACATCACTTGAACGTATGTCATATATATTAACACCCGGCTGAGCCATTATAGTGGCAAGACCTATTATCTGAGACTGCCTACTGGGCCACCTTAGAAGTTTTGCCCCCCTAGCAACCATGTTGAGCGACTTTCCCTGGGTCTAGGCATCGCAAATGACAGGCGCATATCCTGTGAAGAGTTTGAGCATACTCGGGGCCATTTTGATGACGCCTTGATTGTTCAGTGAATTTATTTTTGTCGCACTTCCCAAACAGGCAATTGACGGGTAAATATGTCAACAGCTTATTAATACCGTTAATCATGATGCAGGATGCCTCGATCTGCAGAGCTTTGGAATTTTGAAAAAATACCGTTTTTGGTGGAGCAGTATGTGATTTTCTCAACCCATTTTTTTTCAGTCCAGAAATGATTATTTTAGCGCTTGGGCACGGTTTTGTGTTTTGAGGTCCGAAAATTTTGTCCCTTATGTAACGTTCCCATGCACCAATATGGTACTGTGTCCTCCAAATTTTTGTGGCATGCTCAGGGTGCCAATGCGGACTCAAACAAGGTCCCAATGAATGCATCAACGCGATTACGGCCTCGGAAGACGTGCCCAACCGCCGTCAAAACCGTGACTTGGTATAGAGACCTATCTTCTTAAGCATGGTTGAGAGGTGAAAGCCAGCACGATTCTGAGCAAAATTGTCTCTTGATTTCCCGTTGCCGCCCTCGTCATTGAGCCTGTGGAAGCTCTTCATTCTAAAGGGAGGCAGTGCAGTGGGCACTATATTCCATCCGGTCCGAGTCAATTACAACGGCAATTCCTGGGACAGACGCCCAGCCGCCATCAAAAACGTGACTTGGTATGGAGACCTGCGGCATTATTGTAGAAAATCTGTTGCACAGCGGCATGCACATCTTCTGTCCAAAAAGTGCATCTAAACTTGTTTCTCAGCAGCATCTCAATTTCGATTGCAGCTGTCAATGGATTCACCTTTATGACCATCCAGAATGCCAACCCTTTGACTTTGCCTCCAACAATAAGAGTGTATTTGATTTCGTTTTGATGGAGATTTTTTTGAACGAGATGGCCCGGGTTGTGGGATTTTTTGAGATGAAAGCGAGAATATTTTGCTCCACAATCCATCACTCCCTTCACATCTCGAAGTATCCCTACCGCCTTTCACAGACTTTGAAAGAACATCGACACCGACACGACACACCAACCCGCCGCCTCCCCGCTCTTTCAACTCTATTTTTCGTCCGCTAATGTGTACCCAGACCAATGAAAGTACGGATTTGGACGGTTTGTGGAGCAAATCATTTTGTGAGATTTTGTGAGATTCAGTTTGCATTAAGCGAGAAATGCCAAGAAAATAGGATTTTTAGAAATTTAATACACTCTATATTGATTCTTTTCTTATAGTTACAGAATCAGTATGATTGAATATCATCTGATCAGTTGTGGTGTGGTACAATGCGAAAAATGTGCCTTCATTTGCGTCCTTCTCGGCCTCAGAGGAGGCTACTCTGACCGGCGGTGTGATCGGGAAAGCTGATCAATTCAATTTTGGGAAGTAGAAAGCTATGACCACTGAAACAAACAAAGCACAAAAAAGCACTCCTGTGTGCAAACGGCACGTCTCGAAGTATTTCAGAGAGCAGCGAGCACACCAGTGAAGGTAGCGAAGCAGAAGTCGAGGGCCCGCCCATGTTCCGTGCCCACGGACATGCGTCTGGCAGTTGTGGGTCTCGGCAAGAGATCGGCAGCACAGCCTCTATGATGGTAATGGCTCACCAGAACCCTATGTGCATGACCGGGCCCTCAGGACCTTAACCTATGTGCTGGGCGCTCTACCTCGGTCCGCTGGAGCGACTGTTTATAGACGCCATCCAGATTCCACACTCGCCATGCCCTGGCCACGCCGACAGCGACCGTCACAACGTACGTTCTAGATACTGTCCTGAACGTTTGGGATCCACACGAGGCTTTGCATCACGAAAACCATACAATCTTCGCCATGGATTCCACCAGTTCCTTTGCCCGACTAGTGATGACAGTCATCACTCCGGTATCCGTCATTGCGTACTTATGTGATGCGTTACCCGCGGAGCGCGGTGGATAGGTGCACTGATAATGGAGTGGTCGATTGACCCCCAGCTGGTGCCCAAAGGCTCCCCAGTATACGGCAAGAAAATTCCTGAGCACGTGTAGTAGCCTTATGCATGTCTGATATGAATAAAAAGATGGTTTTTTCAAATCTCAACAAGTGTCATTGTATTGCTCCCAAACTGTGGACTGAATTCTTTTCAATACCATGTAACCATAGTATATATCAAAGAGGGCATGGAAAAGTACTTCCATTACTTCAGTGCCTTTCTGTATGCAACCCCCGTAACACAGACAAGGAAATTCAACGACTTTATGCCCGGGTTACTGACTACAGATGAAAGACAAACTGATGTCCCTTTGCAATTTTGGATGTTTTGGATGCATTGGAGGGAATTAGCATGCAAGAGCCTTCTGAAGTGACCTTGAACTGCTTAAATATCACAGCTCCTCAAAGTGTGATGGACTTCTACTTTGACTGAGTAACCTTACCTGCTTTTGTGTTTTTCATTGCATTTGTGCACCCATTTACTAATGGTTGTGAGATCAGCAAACTCCTCAGCAAGCTCACCGAGGAGCGCCGCATCAGCGTGGTCTACCCGCGCCTCATCCACGGCATCGTCGACCGGGATGGGCTCGTTCTCCAATGCATATTGGACTGGATCGTCGTCAACGTTGTAGTGGAATGCCTCATCTTTATTGGGGACATAGTAGTCGTCATTGTCGGGATCGGCGGCCTCATTGAAAGCGGCGAGAAGCTTTTGGACAACAAGATTGACTACAAGGGCGATACAGATCCAGGTCGCTGCGATTGTGTCCTTCATCGTCTCTCGCAACCGCTACGCAAACGGTGACCTCGCGATAATTCTCGGTGTCCGGCACCTCACGTGTAAATCCCACATCGACGTCAAACGGAATTGGGCTCTTCTCGTATGTCACTTTTCATTTATCTTTTACGTATCCCCCGTGCTCATTTTCCCCGACTTCCGCAGGTTTGACATTTTGTCTCGACCTCAATGTGGAGGATTTCTCCCCCAAACGGTACGGCTATCCATCACTTTCGACAATCAAACGAGATCTGACACCCAGGCGGCCTTCACCCGTTTTTACGACTAATTATGTATTTTTTTTGGTTACATCTTATGGGGGGGAAACCCCCGCGGACCCCCCTTGTCGCTCGCCGCTAGGCCCACTGCACGGTGCCCGCTCACCGCAGGGCCCACTGCGTGGTGTATTTGATGCTTGCGGCACCTGCAGAGCGGAGTTTTAAACAATCTGATGAGCCGCTAGCCGAGTCCCATTCTTGATCATTAAGCAAGCTAAGCGATGGTAAGCGTGAGATTAGCCGAGTCCCATTGTCATTCTTCTCGTCATTACTTGTTGGTGATTTAGCCGAAGCGATTAGCTTGACACTTGCGCTGTTAGGCGACTGGGTAAAAACTCGTAAGGAGCTGGGGACTACAGTTTATATACCTATTACTATTTTATCTAGAATATTCTACTCAATTCCTAGTCCTTCAGCTGCTGAGCGATAAACCTCGGGCTGACCACAATGGCATTTTGAACCCCGTGCCCCACAATGACATTTTGAACCCTGTGCCTCACTATGGAACCATCTGGTTCATCAGGGATAAGGGAGCACTTGGCATATTGAAGGTTTGAATAGACACCCTGCATTCCGGATTTGAATGCCCCTATTTCGGCCGGGTTCAGCAGGGATAAGGGAGCACTTGGCATATAAAAGGTTTGAATAGACACCCTGCATTCCGGATTTGAATGCCCCTATTTCGGCCGGGTTCAGCAGGGATAAGGGAGCACTTGGCATATAAAAGGTTTGAATAGACACCCTGCATTCCGGATTTGAATGACCCGTGAGCAACAGCAAAAAATGTATTTCAGCTGTCCTCTGGAGGGACAAGGGACCTATTCTGAACCCCGTGCCCCACAATGGCATTTGCAACCCTGTGCCCCACAATGGCATTTTCAACCCCATGCCTCACAATGAAACCAACGATAGTAATACTTGTCGCTGGGAAGCGGTGACTAAGCGGCTCACGGTAATTCCGCAAGACCTAAGCAAGACCTCACACGGTCAAGCCTCAGACCATTATCTTTGCGCCACCAATCAAACTCTCAATTGTCCTCTGAGCCGCTCTCAAACCCTTACATGACAATGTCCTGGAGGATTAAACAAGCCCCAAAGCTCTGCAACACCTTGAACACTGCCGTGCAACCCGCTTATCGTCACCTTGAGCTCCGGATCCACTATTCTTCAAACTGACTGTCTGCCTTGCCGCTAAACTTGGGGCTGCTGTTCAACTTCTTGGTTACTCCAGTGCTTCACGCCTGACCCTCATGAAATCACAGCCCAGATTCTTGCATTCGCTCTACATCGCTGCCTGTAGACAGTGAGTCAATCTGACAGCTATCCAGATTTGCACTAATCAACACTGCCGTGACTCGTACTGTGACTATGTTATTTCTATTCAAAGTTGTTTAGAAGATACCACAACATCTATAGCTCCGTCTCATGTTGAATTACTGTGTCCCCATTTGTACCGACCGCCCTTTGCGCGGAGCAAAATCCCACTTCCGAATTGAATTTGAGCAGCAGAGCGAGTCTTCCTGGGAGCGACATCGGCGAAAAGATATTCGACAGGGGATGTGACTACATGTGACATATCTCTAGGAAACGACACCCGATCAGGCCCTAAGTACTAAGTAGTCGCTTCCAAGTAGGTACGGGGAGCGCTAACTGGGGCCACTTGCAGAAGATCACATTTTCGTCATCTGTTTTTGCGTCAGCACTGAACCCTCCGCCAAAATCCTTCGGCTTTCTCACTCCGGCAGAAAGGCCGATGATTGCCGTCCAAAAAACTCATAATGATTATCTTGCTTAGGGAGTGATCCGAGTGATCGGGTACGCTAGAAATCGAATTTTTGTTGTCACTCTCTTGTCCTTCAACCTCATTGTGTGCTGTTCCTATGCCTACTTTCCCAATTCCCGCTACCGCAAGGTACGGGTTCTTAGGGAGCCCTAACTTTGGGGACTGGCAATGCAAAGGGTTTTGATGGCACTTATTTAATGCTCTCAAACACGGAAATCATGGCACATTCCTTTGGTCCGCCCTTCTTGATACACTTTGTATGAGAGATAGTTTCAGAAATGGATTCTACAGGGAATGTCCCGAGCCGAATTTTAATTTGTGCCCTAGATAATATTTCAGTGTTTTTCGTACAGAGGCTCTGAGGCATAAATCGAAATCCGGCCGGGACATTCCCTAGGGTTTGACTGAAAGGTGGCCCTCAATTTAGTTTACAGGGAACGGCCCAGAATTGAGCCTGCAACAGCGGACCGAAGAAATGCCTACCAAAACAGTGGCCTTGTGATTACATAACACGTCAAACGCGTCGCGTCGCGATGTTCTTCTGTTCAACGCCTTCCTCTAGACACCGGTGGCCTTATAATGCAAGGGGCAAGGCAGTGATAAACATATACGGGCTTCATTCCGATCATTTGGGCACTGTATTCAATCTGAATTACACCTTTTGGTGTCATTTGCTGTATCCAAAAAAGCGGACATTTCTGAGGGTTTACAGACCCATAACATGGTCCCGAAGTCGATGAATTACATGTTGATAATGTCCGTACACTCAGATCTCCGAACAGGCCTCAAGTTATGTTGAATTTCAACGGATTCGTTAGACTCCAAATCTGGGACAGACTGAAGGACCAATTTCATTTGTTTTGGCACACATACAACATAGATTATGTTCTCTGTGGTATATTATGCATAATTAAAGTGTTCCCTACGGCTCATATTTGGACAGAGGCGGCTGCAGATGCTAAAAAGTCGATTTGCCATCAAAATCAAGCATTTGGCGGGGAGAGAAAACAAGAACAATCAGACATTTATCTAAGCCGATTGCCAGTCCCCACCTGAATAACTTGCGCCACCTGCAGAAGATCACATTTTCATCAGCTTTTTTTTTGCGTAATCCCAAATTCTTGGCCGTGCGCGTCATTCCTACCTTGTAAGCACCCCAAACATTCGAGATCATTCGACGGCGACACGTTGCTCCTTCTTACTCCCGACTCTCATGTCGCTCTCTGCAACCTTCTGCAACCTCTCCACTTCAGTCGACCCTCGGTCTGATAAATCTCTCTTGTCTCTTGACTGGATTCTATCCCCTGGCATCTTGTCCCCTCAATCTATCGCTTCTGGTTTCCCTTTCAGTTTTGCGAAATATACCAAATATAGTACGTCGTAATAGCCTACGAAGAGCAGACAGCGTCGCCATAAGGTAGAGTCAGATGACCGGAGGCGACAGATTGATATGCCGGACAATAGAATCCAATCAAGAGTCATTGCTGAACCTTTAGGTTTGGCTATCATACCCAGGAGAAGATGGGTTTCGGGCACTTTTGCTACATGTACAAACAAAAATTTAGTCATGCAACATTGGTCATTGCGAAAATAAATCGAAAGCAAGTGGGGTAAGATATAGAAATAAATCAAAATGCAAGGATTTGTTTTTAAGCTTGTTACCACCTTGAATCCTCGGGGTACAAGCCCATTTAATCCTCTGGAACCAGCAGATATTCTCGAGTCCAGTTTTCCGTTATTAGTCATATCTGCTTTGTGTTCGGAACAGTATCCGTGATTAGTCATTTCAGCTTATCAATCACAGCCTGCCATGCTATCAAGTTCGACTTTACTTCCAAGACAGACTCTACAACATACCTGTGCTCATCCTTCACATCACATGTTGTATTGTAACCCTCCATGTCCTCTGGCTCCTCTGGCTTCTGTGATGTACTGTTGTTGTTGCTGTTGTTGTTATTTCTATTTTTACGCTGTACAGTGTACCTGGCCAGAGTCTGCTATGCAGCAGTACTACCATAGGTAAGGAAGATGTAAGGTATCAGGAGGTAATTTATCAGGGACATTTTTTAGACGAGACCAAGTAAAAGAAAGGAACACAATATCTCGGGAAAGCAGCAGTATGATGGGATGCAAAAATTGTGAGGGACATGGATGGGGCGGAAGTGCAGACACATTTAGGCGGGTGGATGGATCAGAGTGTATCAGTGAAGGACATCCTTTTTGCCTTGATACACCGGAGCCTGCTTGCAAAAATAATATTTGCCCTGTTTGTTTTGTGACTTTACTAGGTTTCAGCCAATGGCCTTGAGCTCTGGAAATCAGGTAGGTACAACAGATCAGACAATCATATAGCAGGGATCATGCTCTAGAGTGGCCGAGGTGGAAGCCCCCATCTTTTGTGAATGTATTTAAACAGAAGCTCCAGTGGGAAGTCTGCCAATTTCAGGCACCAAACCCATATGCTTCTCACTTTTTACAGATAATATGTTTGTTGTATTAGAGAATGGTTGGTAGTATTCCACTTAGTGTAAAACACATTATATTGTGCTCATCCAACCCAATTATTTGAAGGTGCTTCCAATTGAGATGATTTGTTGGAACCTGTTGAATGTACTAGTAGTGACTGTGTTGGTATAGTGTGGATTTTGTGAAAGTGTTGACACCTTGACCTAAAGGTTCAGCACCCGCCTCGAAGAGGCCCTCAAATTCTCTAAAATTTGACCAGGGGTTTCCCCAGGAGCCAAGGTATCATCTCAGAACCTCAAAAAATTTGTGGAATTTGTCAGAGAACTAGAATGGAGTAATGTTCCCAATTTGGGTCATCATCGCAATAGGGAGGTTGTGCAAAAGCCACACGAGCCGCATGCGGCTTTTGTTTCCCCATCGATCATGTATCCAAACCTTGCCAACAGTGCATTGCAAGCTGTTGATGTTCATTCCGGCAATCAGGTAGTCTCTCGCAGACAGACACTTCAATATTTTCTGATCTCGTTCCTTGATATATTGAAGTCTGTTATCAAGCAGGGTCCGATCAGAGTAAAAGCTTGTTACATAATTTGCACAGCCACATGGACACTTTTCGATGTTTTGCGCCTACAGACTCAATATTAAGACTATATTTTACAGCCATACACTCATGGAAGTGCTCCAAACCTCCCTATCTGCTTGAAATTTTTGATACGCTGCGGAACGGGGTGGTAGAAATCCTCAAATATATCATGTGACTGCGCGCTCTGCTGAAGTACCAAACCCTGAATAGTGCTATAAAATGCTGAATAAATTTCAGAGGGTATGGAATGGTAAGAAAGTCCCTTTACTGGTTGAAACGGGCAGAAACCGCTCGTAGTGGTGCCGTGGTTGGAGGTTCAAAGGTATTGTGGCTGTTAGCGCGACGGTCTCCATGGCAGAATTTTATCCTCGTCAATAAGCGGAATAGTACTCGTATGATTAATAGCTCGCAATGGAGGTAAGCCTCTCTCGGCCGCAGTTTTACATATGGGCTTAGCATATTCTAGGATCTCATCCCGCGCCGCTTGAAGACTACTCGCTATGGCAAAAAGTGATGGACGCTGGGTTCTTTGGTCACTGCTCAACAACTGGGACATATTTTTAGACAGAATAAAATGCCAGATAGCACGGAAGGCTGAGGCGCACATTTTGGCCATATTGATGGCATCAAAATATTTTGATGTGCCAATGAACGAGCCAGATATGTGAAAATGCCATTTTTCAACTCTGTCAGATATTTTTTTACAAGAAATGTAAATCACCCATATTGTAGCCCTAGATGTGCTGTGCCATCTGACACTTTGAATTGTGTAAAAATATACAGGCAACATCGAGATATCCGGGTCGCAAAGTGACCAAAATCACCAAAATTTGCTCAAACTTGCCCAAATCAAGCCAAAATACCACTTTTGCAGCACAAATATCTCATTATTGCCTGTATATTTTTTCAAAATTCAAAGTGTCAAATGGAACAGCACATCTAGGGCTACAATATGGGTGATTTACATTTCTTGTAAAAAAAATATCTGACAGAGTTGAAAAATGGCATTTTCACATATCTGGCTCGTTCATTGGCACATCAAAATATTTTGATGCCATCAATATGTCCAAAATGTGCGCCTCAGCCTTCCGTGCTATCTGGTATTTTCTTTTGTCCAAAAATATGTCCCAGTTGTTGGGCAGTGATCAAGGGACCCAGCGTCCATCACTTTTTGCCATAGCTAGTAGATTCATTCAATCCAACCGCTCCGGCAAAGACTCGAGCGGTAGCGACACCTTGAAGAGGTACAGCATCAGCGCTTCCGATGTAAACACGAGCAGGATTTAACCCAATGCTCACCTTGTGTGTTGAAACAACCGCGAGACATGGGGCTTGCGCAGACCCAAGAAAGCAGGCACTGGCCAGGAAGGTGACTTGGTTCTGGAACACAGAGGGTGATAATTGAGCTCCAGGATAAGAAGGGAAGGTGAATGAACCCACTAAAATAATGCAGCCCACGACAACATCTTGGAATCTTGACATGCCCAACGAACTGCGCCAACCATAACTGCGGATTGACGTCACATCAAGAACCGTGTCCTGGGATTAAAGCTACGAGACATGGGGCGCGCGCAGACCCGAGAAAGCCGGTGGTGGCCAGCAAGGTGAAGTGGTTCTGGGGCGCTGAGGGCAATACTCCAGGATGAGAAGGGAAGTCCACTAAAATGTGTCCTGGAAATAAGGTGTGGTTTTGGGTCCCCGAGGGTACTTGTTGTGGGCACCTATTGACCTGCAATGGGATCCTATATATATGGTTGCTGCACTGCCACCCAGCCCCGGACTTCCGCTGACTGCTCAGCTTCATTCCCGCGTTTTGGGCGGTCTGGGATGGAGTGGTGGACGAGGACGAGCTTGGAATTGTCGAGGGCCCATCCGCCGACATCCTCATCACCGCTTTCGGCATCCTAATTTCCGCCACGGTGCAGGCCTTGACTTTCGGGCTGAGCGGCTTCCATACAAGCATCATCCTCAGTCTCAGCTGGATGAATAACACAAATGCGTTCATCTACTTCCTTCTCTCCGTCCACAACAGAAGCGGGCTTGGCCCGGCCCAAACCGATTTCACCTTGTCCCACTTGTGGGAGAGCGCAGCTCTCATTCCAGTCAAGGTACGAAGATGTCCAATTGTATACAATGTCGATCTTATTCGTGGAACGATAGGTAGGCTATTGCTGCTTGCACAGAAGACAGGAAGGGTAAGAGTATTCATTGTCTCAAACTTCTGAAATCTACAACTCGATGTCAGCCCAGAAACGCGGCGCTCGACAGCGAGTTGTTAAATCCAAACGGACCGTTCTCTATCTCGGCTTCATTCACATGACCTTGGTTTCGGCTCTGGAGGAACCCATTGTCATTCGATGATCCCAGCTCTTGCGTCCGATTTGCAACAATGTCCATCACTGGCCACAATGTTCTTTTCCGGTCGAGGGATTTGCAAAGATGGTCGCCCGCACAATACACATTGCTCACAGTGCCTGGGCTCAGCTTTCTACTTTACTCGTCAATTTTCCTCGGGATTTTCGTCTGTTTCCAGACATGGTCCGTCAAGTTGTACCGCACGATATATCCTGTTCCCTCAAGTGGAGTGGATGACCTCCCGACTGACCCGTCTCCTCGGTCCATCCTGGCATTGCAAAGTTGGTACGAGCGTCATTCCGCGACTGCGACCACCGTGCCCACGGTCTTCGGACTGCTCGGGCTTTTGACCTTCAACATCATATTTCTAGTCGACGTCGAGCTCACTCTTCACCGCAACAGGCATCTTCAGGTGGACGCAGGCGAATCCAAGTGGTCATTTGGCCAAACCCTCGTAGTGATCTTAGTAGTGCTGCCCGTGCGCGACCTCTTGATCAAGATGCGTGAGCGCTACAAGGGAAGCAAAGAACTACGTGAGCTGATGGCTAAGGGTACGTCTGGGGTTCGTGTACCAGATTCAATATTGAACTATTCGGGCAGGTCCGGAAGCTGCAATGGTACCATGCGGGAAACACTGATCGTATGCCAACGACGACTTCGTTCGCGCAAAGAACCCGATTCCCCCGCCGACTGTTAGGGACCGCTTCTGGGACATATACTTGAGTAACCTCACGGAATTCAAGAGTAACCAGAACGCCCTGCAGAAGGCGATGACCTGGGAACACCACTTCCGGGCCACGTCCAGTAGTGAAACCCCTCCCGTGGTCTCGAACCACGTCAAGTTGCCGCCCTTCCAGCTGATCAAGGAGACTTCGGCCGTCGAATTTGATCAGAGGGTCAAGGCCGCGAAGCTCCTGGCGACGGTGTATTCCGTACAGGTATCTTCGTCGTCTTCCAGCCCCACATCTTGCCAGATGGAATCATCCACGTCCAGAGCATACAATGTCCGCATATCGATACGTTCCGGGGGAATGGTGCGCGCAGGTGCACGGCGCCCCCGGATTTCGTCCCCAATGGCATCGCAGATCTTGTTATACTCCCGTACGAGATTGTTGATCTTGGGCTGACGCCTTTTGATAGCAGCTTCGGTATGAGAACGCAATTTGTGTTCTGGTTTGCAAGGTCAGTAATATCTCGATGTCTTGAAGCCTCAACTTACCTGATGCTTGTTGGCGACGCGAGCTACGTTCGGCCCTTTCCCACTCGAATTTTCGTGCCCGCAGTAGGTTTCGGAGTCGGATTTTTTTGACGCGTGCATCGAAGCGCAATTGGAAGAACTTACTCTTCGTGTGTTTCTGGAGCTGGACTTTCTCATCGACTCCAAGGGCAGCCTCGTTGCGGCGCAGTCGGTCCTGGGTTTTCAGCAACATGGCTCGAGCATTGTCTCGAGCCATTTTGGCGTCTGCTAGAGCGTCATCATCTCCGTCATCGGTGGCCGCACACAGTGCCGCTTCACAGTCCTTGAGCTCAACTTTCTGGGCCTTGGTCGTGTTGCGCAGCTCAATGACCGTGGCGACAGCCTTTTCTCCTCGGGTCTTGGAACGACCTGTAAACAACAGAATTTTATTTTATTTCTGGATCCAGAGCAGACGACCTACGTGGGGCGGGTTTGGTCTGCGCTTTAACCTGCTCTTTCCACTGAGCCTTCAAAAACTCTTTGGAATGGCCGCTTTTCTTGAGCTGGTGTTCAGCTTCGACGCGCTTCTTCTTGCTGAATAGGGTGCGACGCTGATTCCACTCCGCCAGCTTGAAGAGGTTCGCCTCGTCGCCCTGCTTCACCTGGGAGTCCAACGTATACAGTCGGTGATGATACTGGAGGCACGACGTCAGTGGATGTGAGTAAAGTCAGGGGGTTCCACTTACTCCAGAGATGCACAAGTGGGGCGATTAGATGACTGATCGAGTGCCAGAAGCGCTCGCAGCCCTCTCCGTTGGAGAAACCGAATCCCTCGCACTTGAGCGGGTGATAGACCACCTGACAAGGCCAGTCATGCCCGAAGGCATGGAAGACAGAGACGGCAAAACGAAGCCGGTCTATATATCGACCCAGAAACCCCCACTTCCGCGCGGAACGTTCGGCCTGGCAGGCAATGTCGTACAGGATTCCGACTACAATGTCGAGTGGCAGATGCTGCATTAGCGTCTCCAACAACAACCACACATTGAACTGTTTTTCGCCAGCCGAATGCATGTTTACCAGCCAGAGAACGCGGTCATGGCGGCACAACAACGCCATCAGGCCAGTATCGGAGTAGAACTGGCTGCTCGCCTTCTGACGAGTTTCATCTGCGGCTTTGAACGATGCCTCGCAGGTGTTGAGTACGGACCGGGGAAGCTTGAGGTCAGCGTGCTCATAATGGTCATCGGCCTCATCGTCGATCTCCTCCACGGTGGCCTTGCGCTGCTTTTTGGCATTGCCACCGGGCTTGGTGTCGCGTACACTGTCGACATATTCCTCCATTTTTGAGCCCAGATGTTCTGGAAGGAAGTGCGTGTCTGGATGAAGCTTCACTGGGTCTGTAGTAGGACCGGCATTTCTTTTTTGTGTGAAGCATGCGTCAAGGCAGCAATTGAAATCCATCCTGAGTGGTACATGAGCTCGAGCTCGAGATAGTCACAGTCGAAGAACCAGAAGAACCAGAACTCACTTCACAGACCTATCATGTACAAGTCCCCCAAAGCATGCGGGGCAACGGCGTCGCAGATATTCGCTGGGACGAGTCCGTGGCGGTGGCTCTTTGAAGGGATTTTCCACTTTGGGTGTTGATTCTCGTGCTCGTTTCTTCCCTGCTCCTCGTGGCGCCGGAGTTGGGGACGCAGACCGTGCACGAGGAGTCGATGGGGATGTCGGTGTGGTCAGTGGTGATGTGGACGCATCCCGCATCTGAGTCTGACTGGGACGTGCCCAGTGAGTCGAGGTCGATGTCGAGTCAGTCTGACCTTCCAGGTACGAGAGACGCGCGCGCTCTAGATGGGCGTCGAAGTCGTGATTGACTTGATTTCGAAGGTGGGTGTACCACTCGAGTGCACTACCAAACAGTCGACGCAATGCACCCTGATAAGTATTCAGGATGAATGCAAGCCATCTTAATGAATGGATCTCGCACCTCACGGTCCAAGGTAAAGCCCAGGTCTCGTAGGAAACTCTCCATAGTAGCGGTCCAAGCGGTGTTATTGGGAGATATTCGACCAAAGAGGTTTCTAGCAAACTCGAGCACACGTAGATCGACAGCCAGGCTGGGACGCCATGGAGCCGAAGGAAACAAACCAGCCCTTAGCAGTTGTACTGCAGCTGGCGCACACTCGCAAATATGAATCTCCAGATCTGAGATGGCTGCTCCAGCATCAGCGATTCGTCGTGATTTTCCGGATACTGGGTGCTTACCTGTGAATCTTACAACGGAGACCTTGCACAGGATGGAAGACCTGCAATCACAGGCAGGTTTTCTAGGCGCAGATAGTGCGTCAGCCTCGCGCAATCTCCGGGTCCGGTGCCAGAGCTGGACAAATACCGGCACCAGAGCAGGAATAACTTGAAGTTGCCAAGATTCCCATTGACCGGCATGTGGCACGGTGACGATTTTTGCTAGGAGACTCTGTGCCACCCTTCTGCGGGGAGGACGGCGTGGTGAAGGCATTGTCGTCATCGAAGTCGTATGCGTCGAGATCGTCTGAGCGAGAGGGGACTGGCGAGAATACGGGGAATTCGCGGACCAATGTGGTAGGGACCACCCGCTGAATTAGTGTCCGGTTGTTCGATAGGAACACGACCGGTTCCTCCCCTTTCTTGGCCTTCTTCCAGGCTCCTACCCACCGCACGTTACGGGGTTGGGGAAGACAGAGTAGCGGGATTCAAAAGCTGGATCACAGTTGTGTAATATAGAAAGACAAATCACTGTTAGCCGAGACAATAGCTTCCGAACTTCCAAGGCCCCAACCCCTCCACGGCGGCTGGCGTTTAACAGACGTAAACAACATAGCCACCCGCTTGGCTAACTTTTTGCGAACCTTTCTCCCGATGTGATTCCTCCATTTAAAAATTGCAGTCGTGGTTCAGAACCTCGTGGGAGGCGCTGGGGCAAGTCCGCAGATTTTTACAAGGGTCAGGTACTGAGACAGAATATTTTGACAAAATGTGGCTATGTTGTTTACGTCTGTTAAACGCCAGCCGCCGTGGAGGGGTTGAGGCCTTGGAAGTTCGGAAGCTATTGTGTCGGCTATCAAGAATCTGTCATTTCCTATTACTATTGAGCCAGGAATCAGCTTCCACTACCGCTATTCTGTCTCCTCAACCCCGTAACGTGTGGTGGGTAGGAGCCTGGCCTTCTTCAGGTAATGTGAATTTTGAGGACCGTCTACAAGGGTGGTTGTCCCAGTGCTCTTCTCAAACACTTTCTTCTTCTGGGCCTTTGTCACCTTGTTGTATCCCATTGGGTCCGGACACGCGAACGAGCTGCAGAGCGAAAGCAACAGATACGAGTGATAGGCGGAGGCAAGAGGCAAGTGATGTATTAGATCATCATGCCGACTCAACCTCTTTGGCGCCCGATAAAACACAGAGAAAAACCATGGGCGTTCAGGCTTCCCAGACAAAGGTTTTCACAGTGCAAAGAAATTAATTTTGTAGAATAAAAGTACATTAAAACCTAACACCGTCCACTGTGCCATAAAATGTGCCAGTTGAAATCGGGGACGGCAGTGCTCTCTGACGTGTCTGAGTCTGAGCCTCAGCCTCCAAGGCCTCGAGCTGCTCGACCCACATTGTGTCTACAAAAAATCATCAGGATAAGGAATATCAAGAAAAAAAATGGAGACGTACGCGTACAATAAAGTGCTACACACGCGTTGCCGCAAGGATCTGCGGTCCACTTGTTATGCAGCTAGACTTCCACCTCGGTGTGGTGTAATGTCGGTGGGAAAGCGGTGGGGTCGACATCGAGGTACTGGGCAAGGCACTCTCGCACTGGATCGGGTTGCAAGTCAAAAAAAACAAAATCAAGACAAAAGACGGAGGGATACGCACACTTGACGTCAAAGACCGAGCGGCGTGCATCAGCTTGGAGGAAAGGACTCCAAACAACAAGGGTGCGCGTGGGTCGACCAAGGAGTCGCGCCCGATCCTCCTCGTGGAGGCTGAGGAGTCTCTTGTGAGGAGTGTATGCTTCGTAGCCAAAGTAGCGTCGGCGGTGTCGTCAGAGATGAACTCCTGCTGGAGATCATGGTGGAAGGCTTCCGCTGCAGCGTAGTACGCCTCAAGAGGTCCCGGATTCGTAAATGCGTAACTGTTCACTATAGAATAAGTCAATAAATGCCACCAGATAGCGAGAGGTCTAAACATGGTATGCACCAGCGTGAGACCTGAGAGCCTTCATTTCTAACTCGCAGTGCATCTTCCTCGCCTGTAGGTGGGCCCACACATGTTCACAGCCCTCGCCGTCCATGGGCCCTGGGGATGTATAGGAGGGTGGCAACGGCGATGTGTTGTCCGTTAGATTTCTGGCAGTGCGGCTCAACATCGTGGAGGCTGGGATGAACGCCGCCAAAGGATGGGGGAGGGATTGACTAGTCGTGCGAGCCGCAGCGAGCAGCAGACATGGTGAATGTGGGGAGGAACCAGGGCCGGTAAAAAAAAACTGATGTTTAAATGAGCCACTGAACAATGCATGCCACCGATTCCAAATGTGGCGTCGAGTGGCCCACTGTTCGGTTGAGCCAAGAATAAACACTGCCGGGGAAACACCCAAAATGGAAAGACAACACGCCATTGTTATTGGGGCCAGAAAATAGCGTTGAGCCGGAAGTTATATTAGCACTGACTGCCGGCGAAACACCCAAAGTGGTAAGACTACATACCATTGGTATTGAGGCCACAAATTAGCCGATAGATGGCAGAAAAATTTCAAGCGGTGGCTAGCCATTGTCTAAGGTCGAATATAAGGGTGAGAGCTCGAAAGACTGTTCACTTACCCCTCCTACCCCTCCCATTAACCATGCCTGCTGTTGTTCGCGCACTTTCCCAGTGCGGGCCCAAACTCTTCGACTCCTTGGCCCTTCACGACCACAGCTGTATAGGGCTCTTCACCGTGACCGTAAGCCTACGGTTACGTACCGTACGCCAGCTAGGGTCGATTGACCGTACCTGTACATTGTTAGTGGAAATAATTGGAGCAAGTACGCACGAAGGTAACGTCGCGCATACGCTACGCGCGACAGCTGGAATGCACGGTCTTTACATACAGTGCCACGTACGACGGCGCTCTTCATTCTGCCTACATCCAAGGCTGAGTGAAGAGCGTACGTCCTTACTTATAATTACTGCATTCCTTTGCTTACTTTACACACATTAATAATTGTCTCTAGGTACATCCAATACATTCTGCCTACATCCAAGGCTGAGTGAAGATCTAATAATTGTCTCTAGCTTCCCGCGCATCGACGGTACCACAGCGCACATCCGCGCCTTCCACGCTCCTTCCCCACGCTCATTACTCCATCTGCGTACCACCTTTATTCTTAACATACGTGGCCGTAGGGGATCTACCGTGAGGCCGTTTACGGCCGTATTACGGGAGACCAAGGCCGATCAAAGTCAGCTTTTGGAGCTCCTACATTGACGGAGATCTCCTTTTGTTTCGCCAGGCGCAAATCGCCTCCTTTCAGCTCGCCTCCTCAGTACTCCCCGCATCGATCACCTCCAGCCACAAGGTCCCCGTCGATGTGGCCGTCGGCGGTCGCCACCCTAGGCAGCCTCAATTACGTGGCCCTACTCTTGCGACCCTCAGTCTTCATTTCGTTTGTTTCGCCAGGCGCAAATCGCCTCCTTTCAGCTCGCCTCCTCAGTACTCCCCGCATCGATCACCTCCAGCCACAAGGTCCCCGTCGATGTGGCCGTCGGCGGTCGCCACCCTAGGCAGCCTCAATTATGTGGCCCTACTCCTGCGACCCTGAGTCTTCATTTCGCAGTGGAGCATGCGACATTCTCCATAATGTTCTTGACAGAATTATGCAGCGACCCTGGAACCATGCTGCCACTCGTCCGCTTTGATCTTCAGTTTTGTACTAAAACTTGCATTTAGGTTCAGCCATCGCCGTCGAGGGCGAGTCTCAAGCCCGACACTATTCGGACCTTGATGGTGTTGAAGACACATCTCAAGCTTGCAAGGAAGGAGGTTATTGAGATTTTAGATGATGCAGACAATACTTCATCCCTCTCTCTTTATAAAATTATCCGTGTCTGAAGCCTTCTCATGCCCTCTTTGGTTCATCACGCCCAAATCTTTGGCACATCAATGTTAAACTTTTTAAACTCCGCTCTTAATCTGGCAGCTCAGATCAACATTCTTATTTTAGTTACATCCAGCAAGTGGGAGCCGGCGCGAAGCGCCGCCGACCGCTTGTTAAATTAATAAATTAGCCTGTTCCTTACCATTCTGTACCCGTATTACAGCCGTAATCTCCCCGTAACGTACCATTTGGGCTTTTGAATCCCATATGGTCACTGTAACATGTGGTTGTTGGAATGAATACCGGGCCAGAAGGTGACAAACAGAACCATACAGTAACATTGACCAAAGGCGGCCATTTTCTCTGTGCTTCGACAATGCTTCTTCCCATTCAACGGGCCAGAATTCGTGATCACAGCTCGTTCCTAGAGCACTTTGACAGATGGTTTTCTCCGTACATCTAATGACACGAATATATGACTTGCAAAGTTTTGGTACACTGCTTAGGCCTCGAGGGTAATTTGCTAGGTCATGGCATCAGACTTTCTGGAGATAGTTTGTGGGTTAAAACTGTACTTTGAAGAGTCGCAGTCTCCTGAAAATTCCACGGCAGGACCGCGCGAGACAAGATAAACAAGTTTGGAATCAATGTAAATTTGATGATCAACACCCGGCACGCGAATCGGTCCGCTCACGGCACACGACTCGGGCCACTAGATCATGCCTGAACTGCCAGCAAACTTTTACGACGATTAGTGTCGACTACTTTAGCATCCTGGAGCTCATTTTGGCCTATCAGGTACCAGTAAAGTCGGCTTCCATTACCCACAGAATTACTGAGCACCCAAGTTGAGGACAGAATTTACAGAGAACAACTAGGCCAATAACTTTGGCCGCACGGTCCTGCCAGCGGACTTTGAAATGACTATTCTAGCAGTTTAGGGTTTATTTTAACCTATGAGGTACCCGTAAAGTTAGGAGTGTGGTGAGCCCAGCAGAAGGGGTTAATGCATTCCATGCCACAGCGGAGGCGGGTATAGGGGTGCAGTGAGCTGGGCAGAAGGTTGAAATGCATTGGCACCACAGAGGAGGGCGGGCAAAGGGTGCAGTGAGCCAGGCAGGAGGGAATACATTCTATGCCACAGTGGGGGGAACAGGTGTAGGGATGGAGTGAGCTGGGAAGGGGGTTAATATGCATTGGCTCCACAGAGGAGGGGAGGTGAAGAGTGAAGTGAGTCAAGCGGGAGGGTATAATTGTATTCCACAGGACAGAGGGCAGGCACAGGGGCAGGGGAAGGGAAAAATGCATTCCACGGTGCAGAGAGCCAGGCAGGCATACACGGACAAGTGTGGAAAGGCGACACACAATCCATGGCACAAGGGAGGGGTACCTGTAGGGGGGGGGGGGGAACAGTGTAGCAAATAGGCAGTGTGCAACCCAAAAAATGAAAGATTTTCCGGGCTATACCCGCATGTACGGAACCGGTGTGTTCCAGGTCATATAAATACAAAGACAAGCACACAGTATGTATATACCCAGCCCTGCAGCAAACAGGCCATGCACGGGCCCCCAAATCCCAAAAAATTCCCACCCAGGCGGGCATGACATGTAACAATACTGGGAGCATCCAGCCAAGCAGGAGGATTCTCCCACAGAAAAAAGGATGGGTGGTCCCATGCAGAGATATTACTACTGAAGGGAGCTCCCATGGCCTGGGAGCATATCTGCACCACAACCAAGATAGGGACCCACTTAGGGTAGTCATCTCAGATATACACAACTACCCTAAGTGGGTCCACAAAAGTGTCTGCCTGAAGTGGTGTGTACCCCTTTGGGGCCTCTGGAAGTGGTTTCCATCCAAATTCTTACCCAAACTGTTCATCAGTGCTTTTGGTGCTGTTTATCACCCAGCAAAGGCAGGAATGCCGATAAATTGACATGTCTATGCTGCTTTTGGAGCAAATAATGGTACGATCAGATCATTTTTTTGGGCCCGAACGGCTCGATGGAATTATTAACTTTCATCGGGATCATGACCAGGAGGACTAGTACTTTATGAGAGTTTTCTCGTGTATTTAGAGAAGATGTCGGGGCCATCATTTTTCAAGCTAAAGGCGTAGAAACTTGACTGAGACACAGGGTTCTTGGAATGGGAAGAAGAACCGGCACATGATGCCATGAGTGACGCGTCGCGTTGCCAAACGCGAAAGGTAACGGGCGCGTAGTCTCTCGTAGACAGATGCTATAACAAATGTGTGCTCGCAAGCTCGCGTGTTATAACGGGCACGCGTCACACTTGTGATCGAGCGGAAATCTCCGCGCGGACATTCGTACACTCTCCTTCTTCTCTGAGCGAGGCAGTACAGAGCATACATGCATCAGGACCAGGAGTATTTAGCCGAGTGCGACTTCCAGCCTGGCGGATACCCCGCCTTCCACAACATCCTGGGCAGTCCCCCCTCCCCCACACGCCCTCCTACAACGGCTCCTACCGCAACTCCCCCCACTCAAACCGCTCCGAGCTCAGCTTCTCCGCCGATCCCACACAGGACTCATTTGCGCTGTTTGACGACGAGCCCCAGCAGCAGGCGCGCGACGGGTACGACCCCACCGAGTACGACGGCCACCAGGGCGGCGGTGGGCTGCTGATGTTCAACGATAGCGACTACATGTCTGGGCGCGGCACGTACGTTCTTTCCCTCCCCGCGGGCCCCGCGCCCGACCGCCACCGGGGTTCGTACGACTACAGCTCGCCCAACTCGACCGGCGGCGGCGAGGAGCAGCAGGCGCATCAGCAGCGGCATCAGAGCCGAAGCAGGGTGTCCTCGATCGCCTTCAACCACCAGCAACCCCAATCGACGCCGCAGGCATTCGACAACATGACCTTCCGCTCGCCCAACTGGGGCACCGAGCCGCTACCCCCTCCCGCACTCGCCGCGCGGCGCCTCCCCGCATATGCAGCAGCAGCGCTTACTCATGCCCGAAGACAACTCGGGGCCAAGCAACTTCGACCCCCCCACGATCAACGCGCCTGAAGGCGATGGCCTCGGCGCCGGGCCAAGGCTGCACATCGTCCCTGCTACGCACGTCAGTGGAGGCGGCGCGGCGGGCGGCGCATGCGTGCCGAGGCTCCAGGAGACGTTGAATCGAGGCGAGTCTTTATTCTATTTTATTGTTTGGGGGAAAGCCTTTGCACCTTGCGTTCTGCGTTTTGCGTCTGGTTTTTTCCTCATCACCACATGGCGGATGCGCCTTGATAAGCTCGGATCGTATGCTAACGCCTGTTTTTTTTTTGTTTAGTCACCGAGCAGCAAGACGAGTACCGTGCTGAGCAGCAACAATCAAACACATACGACCCCCGCGCAACCGGGCGGCCACAGACGCACTGGTTCCAACGCCTCCGTGCACTCCAACTCCCACTCCCCCTTCCTGTTTCCCTCGAACATGCTCCCCGGGCCCGGTCCGCGCCCGCGCAGCGCGTCGGACCACGCGTTGGAGCCCCCGAATAATTTTTACTGGGCGGATGGGCAACATCGGGAGCGCACTGGACGACAGCATGGGGGACGTCATCCTCCCGCCACAGGGGCAGCATAGGCGGTATGATTTGGGCGGGGGGAGCTTCAGCCCGAGTCTGCACCGGAACTCGTTTGGAGGAGCAGGGGGAGGGGGGTACGCGCAAGCACCTGGGTCGGTAGGACTGGATAACGGGTTTTTTGAGCCCGGATTTGTTCGGGCTTGGCGGTGGGGGCGGAGTCGGGTTGGGCGGCGGGTTGGGGCTGGGACTTGATCCGGGTGCCGTTGGGCTGCGGAGAGCAAAGTCGGACGCGGCGGGGCGGGGGGCACGTGCGGCAGAGCCGGAGCGAGGATATCCATGGCACGGGCAACTCGGCGGGGCCGATGTTCCTCAGCGAGGATTTCATACGCAGCGGTGGTGGGTACGGGCAGTTTTTGAGCCCCGTGGAGCCGCCGCCGGCGATTCGGAGCAGGGGGCAGGGGCGGCATGGATACCATCATCGGAGTGCAAGCGGCGGGTCGGTGCGCAGTGAACGGTGCGGGTCGGACGGGCACGGGCACGGGGAGTGGAGTGCGGCGAGCTCGACAAGGGTGTCGCCGTACCCGTCGCCGAACGTCTCGCCCTCGCCGCACAACACCGACCTGCCCGACCCCAACTCTTTCGGGCCCAACAACTCCTCCTCCTTCGGCCCCGGCAACGCATCCTTCAACGACCCCAACTCGCTGCCGATCGTGGTGGTGTTGAAGCAGAACGTGACGACGCTGCGGACGAGCAAGGCGTCACACAACCGGCGCAAGCAGGAGGCGATGTTTGTGTGTCCTGTGCCGAACTGCGGGAGCACGTTTACGAGGAGCTTGAACTTGAAGGGCCATATACGGAGCCATAATGAGGAGAAGCCGTTTGTGTGCAAGTGGCCCGGGTGTGGCAAGGGGTGAGTGGGCGCTCTATACTTGTTTCCCTTTTCCTCGAACCTGAGGGAAACAATCCTCGAGCTTGAGTTTCCATTTGGGGGCGAACCGGGCCTCGATTTTTGTTATGTGGATTTTTTTCGAACTCACGCTAACGATTTTCTTCCCCCCGCAGGTTCGCGCGCCGGCCTGACTGCAAGCGGCACGAGCAGCTGCACACGAATTACCGGCCGTTTGTGTGTGGCGGAGGAGAAGGTGGGGCGGGCGGGTGCGGGAAGATCTTTGCGAGGATGGATGCACTGAACCGGCATTGTGAGTTTTTTTTTGGTTTTTTTTTTTGGTTTTTTTGGGGGGGATCGTCTCCTTTCCGTTTTCGTCTCGAGTTGCTCAGAATCAGATACTCATCATCCTGATTCTTGGTTCAGTCCGCTCCAAAGGCGGCGCCGATTGCCAGCGCACGCTCGAGTCAACCGGGCGCCTGCCCTATTTCTCGGGGGGCGGGCTCCTGCCGGAAGCGGGTTGGGGCCGGGCGCGGTCGTACAGCACGGGTTCGACAGGAGGGGAGCCGCAGGTACGGATGGGCGGGGGGCGGGATGGGAGTGCCGAAGACGGAAGATCCGTGGGCGAATATGAACGGGGTGGCGTTGTAGACGTCTCTCGCCCTGGCGTAGCGCTGCAACCAGCCTCGTCTCTCTTCCCTCCGTCGCCCTCCCCGTCTCATCGTCGACCCCGCTCCGTCCCGTTGCCTTACCTCCGCCTTACCCCCCGCCGAAGACCACCTTACCCCCCTTGCCCCCTCCGAAGACGGAGTATGAGCGGGGTGCTCTGATGACGCTCTCAGCCCCTTCCCTGTCCGTCCGTCTCCCCAGCTCGTCCCGCTGTCTATACCCCTCGCCTCCACATCGACCCATCGCTCTCTTCGTGCCCTTTACTGCCATGTGATACACATCTCCCGTGTTCCCTCGGTCTCTCCTGCCCCCCAGTTGATCTGCTCTTCCTCAGTCTCACTCCCATACTCTCTTCTCCTACTCTACTCTATTTTCCTCGCACATCTCCCCGGACATTATGCTCGTCGTTTTCTTTTGCACCCGGACTTGCAGCTAATATCAGACCTTGCTTACAGCTGTGTGCAGAACATAGGCGCGGGTCGTTTTTTCTTTTTTTGCAACATTTTGCTTAGAACACTCACCACGACCTCAATTCTGGTCAGAATCTTCGGGAGTAGGTGCGTTCGACTCGCAATGAGAATCTGCAGGGGATCAAGTACCGGCCTTTTTGACATAATTATGTAATGAAATTTCTCATGAAAAATTGTGGTTTCCATTAGAACAGCTGTACCACAATGGATACTAGGACAATTGACTTAGTGTTTGGATATGTTATGTATCAGAGCTAGTACCAGGGGATGGCATTTTTTTTTGTTTTTTGTTTTTGTTTTTGGTGTTATTCCAACTCATTGTGATTTGGAACTCACTTTACCAAAGACCATATTTGTGTACTAACATAAGTAGAGGCTTCCCCATGAATCACTCCGCCCACCATTTTTGGGTTTCTATGCTGACTCAGCACTCTCCTGATTTTTCAGGTAGTATGAAACTCAGATTTCAAGATGGTCAACAACAAGTATCACGGTCACGCCTTCTTCAGCCTGGAATATACGGATGCCTGGATTAGTCTCGTTGCGTTTCAAGAGGAATTCCAAATTTTGAATGTGAGTGTGTGGTACACATTTGATGGCGCCGCAGGCCGAAAAAAATGTGTGTGAGGGCTGTATGGCTAGGATTTTGTTCTCTTTGTTTATTTCACCAGACTTGACAAGGAGAGCAAAATGGAGCAGAGGACAACGCGACGCGTCGCACAACGCGCATGCAAGCGAGATGCCCGAAACACCGAACGAGAGCCGAAGCGCCGATGGCCCGATGCGGTTGAAACTCCGCTCAGTATCCGGACAATAAAATTGTGTCAGTTTAACGCCAAACGGCCAAAATATCTGAGCACATTAAGTTTGGTGTATAAAGGCCACATCAGGAAAATCCGAAATTCTATAAAGACTCAAGGGGCATTATCCAGGTCTTTGCTTGTCTTCCGTGGTCTATTTTTTATTTATTTATTTTTAAATCCATTCAATTTGCCCCTTGCCGCGTGCGGCATGTTGGGCATCCTTCTACACACTATGTGAAAACGTAGTCCTAGGTAAGTAGGTGGGGAGTGTCCGTGAAAATATTTGTTCTTCGAAAACGTGTCCGACCGCCGACTTTAGGCTGAGACGAACGGTGGCGACTAAACAAGTCGCGTGCAGCCCTGGAAGTAAGTTAAATGGACTGGGGCGTAAAGTAGTTGGTGGTGTAGGCCTCCCGAGGGTAGGCGCTGGCAAGTAAGATATAGGCAAAAAGAAGGGGGAAGCATGAGGTTATGACCGAGCCTTGGGAACATATTGGGAGACACGGCAGCGAGACCCGAGAACGAGGGCTCCGTTCTGTATAAGAAGGTCAGCATCCCTCCTGGATGAGAGGGACACTCGTAAGGGTGCGGTTTCGCGTGTGGGAAGGATGGCATCTGTGCACATGAATGACATCTCATTGATGCGGTCAACGACACCGGCGACCTCCAGCCATGAGTCAATGCCACGGATTGCACGCTCCTGGGCAGTGCTCCCAGGTGGTACCGTGTCAACTGATACAGGAACATTGTGTATGACGATATTGTACCAGGAGTTGCCTTGGTCAACTCGAGGGGAGCTGTGTTCTGGGAGGTGGAGGAGCGGGCGAACAAAATTCCAAATGGCAGGAGCTCGTTTCACTGCCTCCTCCATGGTAAAACTCTCGCCGTGGAGAAAAGCGACGGTGAGATTCCCCCTCGGTGTCCAACGGACACCTGCAAGCTGCAGATCACCAATGATGGACTTTGTCCTGAGACCGGAGAAGATTATGAAGGGAGGTGGTCGAGCAGAGATAGTGCGGGGGAGGCGATCGATGCGGAAAACGAGGTCTGGGTTCGAGGCATGGGCCTTTGGACGCCCTGATGGAGGTGGAGTATATCTCTGCGTGTCGTCGGTTGTCGAGGTGTGAGCCTTTGGACGCTCGGATGGAGGCGGAGTATGTGTCGGCGTGTGTGTGTCATCGGTTGTCACCGGATCAGTGGCAGTGGCTGCGACAGTCTCAGTAACAGGGTTCGGCACAGAGGATGATTACAATGTCATGGTGCTCGGCCTCCTCGGGCCTTCTCTCGAGGATCTTTTCAACATTTGCAACCAAGCGACCTCGTCTTGCAAGGCCATATAAATCCGAGAAGTCCAGTTCATTCCCATCGTCTCGAGCATCTGCTTCAGCTTCCTTTGGATCCACAAACTTGCCACGATGTCGTGTGGAAATCGGCTACAAACCCGACCTCAAATACCGACTCGATGTGGGCCTTGAATAAAAAATGGCCATGAAAACACGCGAAGAAATACAAGGGGTATTCGGTACATTCAAAAAATCAAAATTTGCTTCAATAGCTTACAATGCATATATATGGAACTTTTGGTGGCATAAATTGGTGCTATGAGGTCTCTGGTGAATACAGTAGACGCGACAAGCGATTTGCCAACGGTTTGGCAGGCGGTGTCAACATGGGCAAACAGACATTTGATCAGCGCCAGTTGCCAGTCACCAATGGATTGCATCGCGGGCAATAGGATCACACGGTTGAAAATATAATGGATTGCATTGCCCGCAATGCAGTCACATGTGTGGCAATGTAAAGCACTTTTTGGCCTCTAAGGGCAATATCGCGTCCGATGGCAATCTGAATAGACCAAAATGACCGGAATGATCAGGGCTATTGATTGTTGATGCAGTAAGGGCAATACAGTCAGGCGATATTTTCAACCGCGTGACCCCATTGCCCGCACCGCAATCCATTACATTTTCAAACGCGCGACTGTATTGCCCTTACGCTGCAGAAAAACCAAATCTCGACAATTTTCGAGCTCGGAGCTTCAGATGTGATCGTAAGGGCAGGCAAAGGATCTTGCCTGTCCGCCGAGGGCGGAAGTTCATCCAGAGGGTTAACCTCCGAATGAACCCCCCCTCGCTTTCTCCAGGTGCCGTTACCAGTTTGGTCGACGCGCAGGTCCGGGGTCACATCTGGGGACGAGGATTGGTCTGGTTGTACATTAGCTGATGTCACTCCCATGGTCGGAGGAGGTGCATAACGACACCGCAGACGCAGGCCTCGTGCGGGCCCGGAGTTAGGCCACCATAGTGAAGAGCCGCGGCAAGCTTTGGGTTCCGGGGAAGAGAGACAATGGCATCTTGTAGATGATTGAGGCCATGGGCCGAGGGAAGGGTTAAGTTCCGGGCAAGGCGATGGATTCCGGAAATCAGGGGGCAATGTGTGGCTGTTACATCCACCCGACACAAAAACAACCCGAAGTACAACTTTGAATGAACACAGGTATCCTTCAGCATTGTGTTCCGAATAATTCGCCCCATTCGCCCCGAAGTTGTGTCGTGTAAGTAGGAAAGCAGCGAAAAAACCTGGATACCCTGGTAAAGGATTGACCAGGGTCCAGTAAAACACATCTCAATTGGTGTTCAAATTACAGCTTTTTGCTGAACTTAGGGCGGGGAGGGTTTTTTTTTTCCATTTTCGACAATTTTCATGAGGAACGCCGCCACAAGCTCAAATTCGATCAGATTGCCTTGAAATTAGGCACGTTAGAATCGTATTCAAAATCCGCAGTCAACGCAATACCGGTATTCCTGATGCCATCAAGAAATGAAATTTCTACCGCAAAATCTCTGTCTTCCGCAAGTCACCTGTAGCATTCGGAGTACTGCTCAGATTAACCTAGTTTTTGGAAATGTTATACCTATACATGTACCCTAGTCAACCATGATGATTCTACATGTGGTCATACCCAAATCTGCTTTGAGTGCTCTATTTTCTAAAGGAGAGGCATGACCGTTTCAACAAGGTGCACAATGAATTACAGTTACTTCAAATATTATCAATCCAAAGTTCACGTTGACTAGAGTACATCTATGGGTATAACATATCTAAAATCTAGGTCAATCCGAGCAGTACTCCAAGTGCTACAATCTCTTTGTCTTCCACAGCATCGACGCCGTCATTCCTGCACCTCCAACCTGAAGCAGACTTGGACAGCGCTACATTTCCGTGAAAATGGACGACTCGAAGTCCAACGACGTGACAGCGGACGCGGAATATCGCCGTCAGCTTCGGCGCGCAGCTCAGCTTGAACGGCGCGCAAACGAGAATTCCTTTGACAGCGAGTCCCGCAGGCGGAAGGACTCGATATCTCGGAAAACTGCACGTGAATTGCTCTCCGAAGACCAAGGGAACGCTATCAGACGTACCAATAAAGCAAGACGTAGAGGGTGTGGCACAACCATTGCTTCTTCATTGGAACAGAACATGTAAAATCTGTGGGATCAAGATACGCCTTCATATTCCTCGCATCAACTGCCATTTTCAACCGCACGGCTTCGAATTCAAGGTTCGCCGAAAACAGGTTCCTCTCGCTCTGTGTTACGCGACAATCTTCAACAGGTGTCAAGGTTTAACTGTCCAAAATTGGGCCTCGATTTGCGAAGAGATGTGTTTTCTCACGGACAGCTCTACTCGGCAATGACTCGCGTTCCTGATTCGGGAAACGTCTTGATTCTCAAACATGAAGGAGATTAGATCCATCTACATGTACTACTAATATCGTCTGGAAGGAATCACCCTCTTTATAAAATTACGATGTCCGTCGAGCTTTTTAAGCTCCGCTCATCTCCGCTGATGCCGTATCACCGTGGCAGCTTGCCGTTTCAATCATGGGGCCCAAGTGCTACCGGCCCACAGGCAATCATCATTCGGCATTGCCGGCACTACGTCACACTTCTGACCAGTAATATACGCGGCAGTGGAAACGGCACTGGCCGGCATCATTCGGCATCGGCTACCAGCGGATGCCAATGCGACCTCCACTGGATTCCAGTGGCAAACCGCACGGTGTTGGACCACCACCGACACCCAACGTCTTCCACTGCATCCCAGTGGACCTGTAAGTCAATGAACAACGAGTGCAATGTGCTTGATATCACTATTCCCCAATGGAACTTGTCGCATTCCACTGGCTCTTGCTCCAGCTGGCTGCCAATGTACTTGACTGAGTTCCTGTGGAATCCATCGGATCCTGTTGGAATATATTGGTCCCTGGTACAGATCTTGAGCCAATGATTTCCATCAAAATGTTCCACCAGTCGATGCAACATAATAGACGGGTTGCACAAAAGCTGCACAGGCCGCTTGCAGCTTCTGTGCATTGCACAAAGCTGCAGGGAAAATAGATATCTGGGTGGCCAGAACTGTATCCATTTCCGTGGAATATATGCAATCTCAGTGCTTTCGAGCCTTTGGGTACACAGAGTCAGTGAGCAATCAGCAAAACAGCACATCAATACATGGCTTGTTAGCTGCCTGTGCATTGCCACATATTTGACGTCATACAACTTTGGCCATAAAAGTGGGGCTTCCCCACTCTTCGCCCGCCGAAATCAAACAATATTGATGATGCGGAAATGTCAGGTACAGAGTACGAGGCTGGAAGTCAAATAATGTATCCAACTCACTGAAAACAGAAAAAGCCGTGTGGCTTTGCGCAAGAGCCAAAAGCTGCATGTGGCTGTGTGCAACCTACCTAATGTTTCTTGAGATTTGGTTGTATTTAAGGAAGTGGGTACATTTCAGTGTGCTGTTCTTTCCAGACCAGAGCTCTCATCCTCAATGAGACACGTAAACAGATCAGACTGTGCAGCCCAAATTAAGTGCTCAGGCCCTAAAATCCAGACACTGGTTTCTGTCCAGGAAAAATCACAATGCTCTGCTGCCAAGATATTTCAGCATACATTTTTGATGTGTTACGACTGTTGGAACATAGATTTATTGGTTGAGATAATCACAAAATTTTTGAGACCGTCAATTGCCTCGATTAACCCCACTGCTTCTACCCAGAATTCATCGGATAGCCCCAAATTCTTCCAGAAGACCTGCTTTTCAACCTTTTCAGCATAAATCATCATCAGAACATGCACAAAAAAATCGCAATTGATGTCAGACATATGACGCAGCTGAGACTCAAATCCGTTGAGCCACGAGTTCAACTGCTCTGCAGTTTCTGTATTGAATGCCCGAGTTTGATGATTGACGCCATTCACATCCTGTTCACCCAAGATGAGATCTGGCTGAGACCCGTTTTTGGGAGCAGGATTGCACCATAAATGACACAAAATATCAATCGCCCGATGGCCAATGTAGTGCTATGCATCAACAATGAATTTGGTTGATGTGATCCATAGATCATCGGGGTTTTGTAGAGTTGGTACAATATTGAGGTCTCCAGGTGGACAAAAAATGCAAGATAATCGCGAAGTGCAAAGAACAACACGGGGAGCTGTGAACAGTGAGTCTGGAGATGGTTCCGCAAGATTGTAGGGATTGAAACCAAGCATCATAAATAGGCCTTAATGTCTGTCTTCCCTGCAGGTACTGGGACATTGCCGTGTGGCGACGCAAGGTCCCCGTCTGTCTGCCATGCAGTGCTGTGGCCAAGATATTGGCAGGGATGATATGTCAGAAGAGATCAATAGATATGAAACAGGCACAACGACCTGTGGTGGAATACAGTGGAATACGGTGGAGGTCGGTGGATAAAGAGAGCACACGATCCAATGATGGCCATTGGAGATTGCCGGAAGTCGGTATCTTATCTTGCCGAACTGTGGGAGCCACCATCCAACAACATCTTCCGATGTCCAACAGCGTACGCCAAGGTACAGCGGCAGCCATTGGTGGCCGCCAATGAACTTTCCACTGGCGGGTATATTACTCCTTCTGACAAGCTTTGGCAGACACTACCCCGGCGCTAACATTGACAGATGCCTCCCACGTACCCGAAACAAAGGCGGTTGGGCGGCCGCGGCGAATCGACAACCACGTGACTTTTCACCGACGCCAGAAAATCCCACACAGATCGCACTCCAATCAGAAAGTCAGGTGGAGTGATACCTGATTGCAGCACAGATAAGTACAATTTAAACCTGCCTCTAACGCTCCAACCATTTAGTTTCCGTTTGTGGATCTGGGCAAATCACGAACAAACGGAAAGTATACAGACCGTTTAAAACCGTTTAAAACAGTTTATAAACGGTATTTTTGGGGAGATCTGAAATCCAGTGTACATGTAGCCGGGCCTGAGTTGTAACAGTATTCATTGTTTCCGAAGTTGACTGGCATTCTAAGACCATGATATGCTTTACAGAGGATTCAATATGGTTTGTAATTGAATAAACAACTCTGAATTTTGTGAAACTATGTACTGTTGAAAGGCTTTGATTGAACTCGAAGTGCAACCACTGGCAGGCTGGCCAATCTGGATATTTTCTGCAGGAAGCTACAGCGTGCTACATAAAGGATGTCAAGCTAAGTAGGCTATATTGGAACGGCCGCTTGGCTTTTATAAAATGAAAGTGCACGAAAGGGGATGGGAGGCCGCGAGGCGGCCGACCAATCCCTTGTTGCTGTTGAAGATAACAGAGATAACAGAAAATTACCACTCCATTTGTCAGACGAAATTATCTGAATTCAAGATCGACGCATTGAAGAGGGGATGACTCTCCGCGGGTCGTCAACCGTTTGTAATTTTTATAAAGAGTATAAAAGATCGATGTAAGTGAAGGGTGAAAGCAGAAATCGATGGATCAGGCTAGTGGAAAAGTTGGCGGAATTTGAATAGATTCGGCATATTGCATCAAACATATGGATATGCACGACTGTTGAGATGCACTGGGTACGTACCCAGGGGCGAAGCGAGGTACCCAGTCACAATATATGATCCCCATCCATACAAGCGAGTTCGAATTCCAAGAAGGAGACTATCCCCTTGAACGTAATATCAGTTTGCAAGTAACGACCCGTCGTGTGAGAAACCCCTCGCCCTCACGGTTCAAGCACATGGTCATCTCTCCATGCTTATCTTTATTTCCATGCCAATCATCTTTGATTTATACAAGTGGTTGGTCGGCCGCTTCGCGGCCTCCCCACCTCTTTTGTGAAGTCGATTTTCAGTTGCCTGCTTTGCTTTTGATTTTTTTGTTTGAAATTTGGACGGAGCTCTTTTGAGTGTATTATACTGTGCACTCGTGACGGAGCTAGATCTAATTTTGCGGCTGCCTTTGTTTCGGATCTGTCTATGTTAGCACCCGGGCAGTGTCTGTCAAAGCTTCTTCGAAGGGTGACGTCAAGGGTGACGTCACGTGCCGATAATGCCGAATGATCGATTGCCCGTGGGCCGGCGGGAAAGCGCACTCCGGAACCCGGCGAGCAGCTGCCGCGATGTACGGCATCCACGGAGACTCAGCGGAGCTTGAAAAACTTCGGACAGACGGACAGGCTTAATTTTATAAATAGGGAGATGCTTATCCTTTCTCTCCATTTCAAATAACAGTCGATTCAGAGACAGATGTTCCTGTTCGCAGAATGTTCATGGAATGTCCTCGTCATTCAAGTCGCTCATCACCTGTTGCTGGGGTAAAACCTTTCCACCAATCACTCGCAGGATTGACCAATTTACGGAGTTGGCAACTCCACAGAGCACAACTTCATTCCGGGGGGGTCGAACTGGGGTAAAGCGCGGACATCAGCGTCTCACGTTCTGGATTGAAAATGCGCAGAAACCAAGGCGAGAAGATATCTGGATCGCGATCATTGTGTCGGCATCATGTCTCACGACAACAAAGCATTTCTCTGCGTGCAGCCTTAAACTAGGCAGAGCAACACACGTAGAAGAGAAACGGAAACACCACGAATTCTGTGCCTTGTATATCTCCGGTGAGGCTAGGAATTTATGGGAGGACAGTAGGGCGCATTCTGTCCACAAAAGGATTTGTGTGAAAAGAGCTTGTGTGCCGAGGCTCGCTGCGGACGTATCTTTCCGGGTATCCATGCCCACTGACCCGCAACGGCAACCGACTCGAAATCGAGCTCGATAGCAAGACTTCTGGGGCTTCGTAGCAATGACCATTGTTTCCGCTTGCGACACTACAAGACCTCGAACAAACAAGATGTGTTACTTTTGGCGAAAGATTTTGTCCACATTGATGGTGCCGTCGTAGTCGTCGTACAAGATCTCGGCGTCGAATGCCGAGTAATGCGCCGCCATCGCGTCCGTGGCGGGTTTGTACCCGATGAGTGCCGCGACCTTCAAAGCGAGAGTTAGAAGACCGGAAATGCTTGAGTTGATCGGCTCCCATAAGGACTTGAAGGCTTGCGCGGCGTAACCGGTTGCTAATGGTTGAGCGCTGGCAAGACATGTCGTCTTCAAACTAGAGGGAAATCAGCACCAAAACTAAGAAGACATTCAGACACCCACCACATGTTTTGCTCCTCAGCCGTGCCGTCGTAGACAAATGGAGCTTTACAGCCAATGTCGGAACCGAAGGTGCGAACGAAATTTTCTTGTTTTGGTAAGTTTTCAAAGAATTCCTTGTAACTCAATTAGTTCAACGCTAATTTGGATGAAACCTAGATATATTTGACGGGCTAATCCATGCGCAATTAGTGATAGAAAGCGATTTATGAAAATATTATGTATTAAGCAATTTATGTTTTCGGACCATTTTCGTGCCGAGTATGGTCTAGCATGTCCAGAACATGTCCCAGTAACACCGCTATCAAAGCGCTATGTGGCCCTGCGCGCACGATATGGCGGGACATGGACATAGTCCATGACCTGGCGCTTCCGAATTTCCCCCCCTCCCCTCGTTTCTGTGACTGGTTTGCGGAACACAGCGGGCATAGCCAGTGAGGTCCTCGGCCGTAGTCGAGTTTTGCACTGAGGTGTTATTTCCACGGACCCCGGGGTTAATGTGTCTGCACTCCAAGTCCAGTAACGCGTGTTTGGGGGGTGGGCAGCTCCGCGGACTCCAGTTTTAAAGTTTCGGATACAAATCTAATACGGTGCCGTGAATGGACTGAGAAAATTATCAGGTCATATGCTCACCGAGCGCTAACGATGTTTAGCTCCACTGAGTATATAAATTTTAACCAATCGGCTGCACCACAATGGTTGATAGAACCCACCGATATTCGGTGTGCCGAGCGTCCGGGGCGTGTCGGTTGGGCCAAGTTCCTTCCCTGCGTAGAGAAGCCTGGAAACAGGAAATCAATCAGGGTAACTAGGTCAAACAGGTCGTCTCACTGCTTATATCCCGGAAGGAAGAATTTGCGCAGGGACTCCAGGGTGTATGTTGGAGCCACACCAAACGTGGTTTTCGAGGGCTTGGAATGCACCGTCGTCGTGACAATTTCGTGGACCACGACAATATGTCCTGCATGTTTAACCAAATTAGACCGTCAAATTTCAGGGAAGGAGGCACTAACCGGCGTAATAAACCGTCTCTCGGTTCCCCATGCACAACGAGTAGGGCGTATCCTCGTCGGACAACATTTTCCAAGCCGGGCTCCTCCTGGAAATGGTTCACCGAGCCTGGAGGGATGATAGAACACACCAGAAGAACCGGGCCGTTGGATCGTCGATCAGCTGCGCGATGGCCGCTCGGACCCGTGATATTTTACTCCTTCGCCGCAGGCTGAATCTCGCAGTGAATCCGCCCCTGCCAATCACTTGTATTTTGATTCCTGTGTTTCTTCAGATAGCAAACGTTTCCAGCATAGCACCAACACACTTTGTGTTTTCAGATCGAGGTAGATTTGCCGAAAAATCTGCTGGTACGCCCGTAGATCTCCGGCAGTGGCTGTGAATATGGCATTCTCGAGGGCGTTGGCTGCATTTTGCCCATGTTTGTCATCTGAGAAAGGTGAATCTGGGTGTATGTCGGATGCACAGTACATAGAAGAAAAGACGGACCAGCCACCCCAAGGGCAGCGCTGAGCAGACTGCTGGACAATCTACGAGCCCCATCGGATAGCATTTTGTCAGAGAGGATGCAAGCCTATCTCTCGCGGTGACTCCGGTGAGAGTGTCGACAGCTCCAAGGCTCGCAAGGCCCCGTGATTTTGATATGCCGCGCGCTTTGTTTTTGTTTGATGGCTTTTACGCTTCAATTTTCTACGTCTGCTGGGCCACTTCCCCCTAATAGTGCCCTCGCACTCTGAATGCACTTGCGTGGAATGTAACTTAAAAAATTTCCTTGATGGGAATTTAGGTTTGAAACGGCCGTAATGCTGGCAAACCGTTTCACTTACATTCCAGTGTTTGATTCTGATTCTGATGAAGGTTTCTCCGTCGAACGTTTCCGCTTCCGTATGTCCCACGTCACGAGTAATTATTTTCATTCAATTGCTGACAGTCCACCTTACTACATGAGGGCCATCAAAAAAGAATGAGCACATGTCGGCGGAGAAATGGCGGTCAAGTTGGTGAGAGAATTCTAGATTTGCCCATCTCAGATTGGCTATTCACCTTCCTCGGTTCCTTCACCCATGTTACGCGATCCACGGCATTCTACTGCATGTATGGAAACCGAGCATTCCCCTGTCCCAGCATCGCAACCCAAATTGCGATGCAGAAGAACTCCAGGAATCCGAATATGAACACCCAAAGTTTGTATGATCAATGGTTCAGGTGTGACGGAGAGCAAGTGGCTAGTTCCGGCACACGGGTTGTTGGGTGGTCGGTCCAACGAGGTGACTGGCGTAGTGATAGTATTGACCAAGGAATCTATCCTACGGCTAACTACTTATATACTATGGATCAGTGACTATACAATACATGTGATAAGGTGAGTCAAGGAGCGGGGCCGCGGGAGCGAAACAGATCGTAAGGAGCGTGAGATAAAGTAAAGAAAGAAATGATAAAATAATACTCCGGGGACGGATGGGGTTAAACACACAAGGTGTGGCCGTTACATACGCCCTCCAGGTCGACGCTTGAGGCGACCTCATTGAGTCAAATGGTTCAGGAGATGAGCGAGAGCGAGTTGAAAAGCGAGCAAGAATCGCAGCTGGTCAACTGCATGAATATCCAACCAAGAATCGCGTCAAGTAACTTCACAAATGATCGAGACACAGCTCTCCACTCACGGATCCACTGACCAGTTGCCACGGCATTCCCCACCTCAAAGGTCTCTTCCTTGCCTAAATTTTATGTCTCACTATTGCAACGATGCAACTTCACTTGAACATTTGCTTTCCACCGGCGTGGTCTGACCAGTGGGTTCCACACCACTACCATGTCGGTTCAAGTCCTCATCGTTCCAATTCTGGCTTGCCCTTCAATTTTCACGGACCTCGTACGGAGATAGTTTATATCTGACTAGGCTGGGACAGATGTGAAAATACACACCGTTGTGACAAAACAGCTCAAATGTCTGTTCAGTAATCACGACCATACTAACCATAGATAATCTTGTTCTTACACGTAATGCTACGGTTTTTTCCCATTTTGAATGGCAAACGAAGTTATTGCGTGTCTCAGTCTGGTATGGACACGAGGTATTAACTTTCGGCAGGCTGCTGCACCAGGTATGTTGAATTGACAGTGTCCCGTTCAAGGACTACTTCTCGCATATCTCAATTTAAACAGAAATTGAGCCGCGTCGGTCACTAGAACCCGACACTAGAGGGTCAGAGCTACATGTTCACCCAGAAATCTCAAGTTACAAATTTTATAGTTGGCAGGGAAAGTGCCGCAGGATTAAAATGTCACGCAGCGGCAGTGTGACCATGTGGCGGCAGCGGCACAAATGATGCTGTGGCAATCTTACGGTAACAGCGGTAATCTGCGGCAGCGGCAATGGCAAAGCGGCACTTTCACCGTGCCCGTTATAATTCTAATTGGAACTTTTTGCCAGTCATGCAAGGACCTTTTATTTCAACTAGCAGAGCAGTTTGAGTAATAACCACCAAGAACATTGTCGCTACCAACCTCGCGATAATGACATCCACGAGATGCGAGTCCCATTGATCCATATTTATGACAGCCTTTCTGGTTCCGCGCCGAACAACAAGGATGTTTCCGTACCATGGGATCCCAGCGTGGACAACTGGTGGGCATTCGTTGAGTAGCACATTGGGTGAATCTTGCGGAACATAGAAAATGGTGTAGCCATATGGCAAACGAAACGTCGACCCCAATGGAAAGGTGTTCACATCTAAGCGACCGACGCTCATATCACGAACGTTGGGGGTTCCTGAGGCAGGTGCCGCGGGATTGCAGAGGGCTTGAATGTACTGATGGTTTGATAATTTCTAGCAGGCCAGGGCCTCCAACGCGCCTCCAAATCTCCAGCGCTTGGTGTTCAGTTGGAACACAATTGCTCGTCAGAACATCGACAAAATGGAAAGCTTGGTCCTTTTGCCCTGTAGATGGTCATCCGTAAAAGGGATTTTGAAGGACGTTCACGTACAGTCGTACGGCCTCAATAGTAAATACCTGCTGCGGGAGACGGGAACACAAAGCGACTGGAACTGAATTTTCCTTCGGACAGCCTTCAATGTGGGGATACAAGGTGTAATGCGGAGTAGTGGACGACAGGCATGCATACCGCCAACAAACTGTTTCGGTGGAGGATCCGCTGCTCTCAGGCTTGACGCTTCGCGGTAACCTTTAGATGGGTCAACATGAGCCCATATCACATCAGTCTGAAAACCTTTTTTTTCCATTCCTCAGCCTTCTCGGGCTTCCCGTTCTCAATACGCTTTTTGAGAACCTCGATCTGCGATGTTAATTTGGTGATGTCCTGGAAAAATAAGTCAGCTGGGAAGGCCTGTCACCGTCACTTACTGTCGCCAAATCGATTTCGGCGCCCCTCTCGTCAAATGGGATCTAGACAAGCTCTCGCATCGAAAGAACATCATACATACACGGCGGCCCGAAGAAGGGCCTCGGACCCGGACAGCTCTGGTTGGGCTATAGTTCAACCACAGAGTACTTAAAATCAATGTTCTAGCCTCTCAGTCAGACTACGCCGTGACTGAGAAACTAGTTGTGCCAATATAAGAGAGCCCTTAGACGTCAGCTTACAGTAGCAAGATGTAATGCGAGAGCCCTTTGGACGTCAGCGAATCACACAAGGATTTAAGAGGAATCTATGTAGATTGATGTAAAGAATGAGTTACCTCGACAAGCGGCGAGGCTCCGTTTATATACAGTGTTCTACAAGATTCCGACTGACTCGGCCTGACTCGGAAGGAGTCAGCTTGACTCAGAAGTAAAGGCAGTGAAAGGCAGTGTAGGATTGATTCGGTTGCGATCCTTGTCCTGATGGCAGCGCGTGTGTGGAAAGTAGGTCATGTTGAATATCTAATGTATAAAAATGGGTCATCCTTCAGTAACATCCTAGATACATAATATATCCAAAATCTGGGTTAATCGGACAAGTATTCATTGTGCTACAGCTGTCCTACTGGAGACCATGATATTTGGGAAGATTTTATACTATGGGATTACATAAGACAAAATGGTATTCGATCCCCTGCAGATTTCCAGCGCGATTCCAACGCACCTACTCCCAAGGTAATCCGATCAAAATTGAGCCCGTGGCGCGTGTTCTAGTCAAAACGGTGGAAAACGGAAAAATTCGGTCCGCGCCCTAAGTTCCGCAAAGAGTTGTAAAATAGAGGTGTTCCCGTATCGATCTTCTGAACTTCTTGAGCACTGAGATGCCCTTTACAGCTCTTTGCGGTACAACAGGCGCAGCTGCTTTTTTTTTTTTTTTTTTGAACTTTCCACTAGAACAGCCGCTGTGGGGTCGGTTTTTGTCGGAATCCCTTAGGAATAGGTGTGTTGGAATCGCGCTGTAAATCTGCAAGGGATCAAATACCGGCTTTTTTGATCTTATTACATAATGAAATTTCTTCCGAAAAAACACGGCTTTCAGCAGAAACACTCTAGCACTGTGAGTACTGGCCCGATTGACCTAAATCCCGGATATATTATGCATCTGAGGTGGAGCTTTGGGACGGTCCACTCTCATAAGCCGTATGTCAACCAATTGTGATTTGGCACACACTTTGGTGAGGTAGATGTTTAGATCCTACCATATATAGATTCCTACAAGACGCTTTGGGTAATATTATACCTGGAAGTATTCAGGACCCATAGCCCCACCCCAGATGCATAAGATATCCGGGAATTAGGTCAATCGGGCCAGTACTCACAGTGCTACAGTATTTCTGCTGAAAGCCATGTTTCTTCGGAAGAAATTTCATTATGTAATAAGATCAAAAAAGCCGGTATTTGATCCCCTGCAGATTTACAGCGCGATTCCAACACGCCTATCCCCAAGGGATTCTGACAAAACTGACCCCACAGCGACTGTTCTAGTGGAAAGTTCAAAAAAAAAAAAAAAAAAAGGAGCCGCACCTGTTGTACCGCAAAGAGCTGTAATCCGTCGAGTTAACTGAGGGCAAGAGAGAGTTCATTGAAATTCCACGGCGCGTCGAGTTGTCGAAGTGGTTTGTAATTTTGTCCAAAATCTCACCCTGCGCTTGTTACTTCCACAGCGGGAAAGCAGCGGAGGGGGCCCTAGCAACGCTCAGTTGCCGTTATGGCTGGTGGATGGCAGGTAGCACGACAGGAAACTTCGAAGTCCTCAAGTGAATCCCACGGCTAGTTAGTCCCTTCCTAGCAGACCCTACAACAGACTTCAGTCGTACCTCATATGCTGCAATGATTGGTGGGGTTGAAATGCAGTAGGCGAGTACAGCAACGTTAAGGCAAGGGGCCTGTCGTACAGTGCCTGTCATCTGCGTCAGCGGCACTGGAATTCCAAGCGTCGTGAGTTTCGAGTATTTCCCCCGTATAATGGAGACTCTAATCATATCCACGATCCCTGCACGCCAGGATCACGAGGCTAACCTTCAACCTGCCACACAGCAGGTAAATGCCACCTGCCACGGGGTGTGCCACAGGATTATCGAGCGGCAGCCCCGTCCGTAATTCATCATAAACGGCATGGTTTGATCATAATGTATCGAAATATCAGAGAGATGCAACATCTTTAAACTTGTATACAGACTCACCGATTACCCGACTAGATAATGCATTGAGGACTGTAAGTGAACGCAGGTCGACGTAACGATATATCGGGTTTGAAATTTCAAGAGGCGAAGTTTGTTTCATGGTAGGGTGTTTTAAGGCGTAGGACACGAGGAAGCACATGTGAAAGAGTGAGACTGTCAAGACATAAACACACGGCGTTCTATAGCGATTCAAATCAGTACAGAGGCTCCTGAGTAAAGTGCAGGGGCGTGTATCAGAGAAGCAACTAGAGGGAATCTCCAGATCAGAAGTTTTCAAGTAGAGGAAAATCACTGCGTTCAGCCGGCCTGGCGGCAGAGGGTCTGCCAACCCGCCGCGGCAGAGATAGGCAGAATCCGGGGTCGGCATACCCTGCCGACCTCTGCCGCGGTGGTTAACGTCTACTATTCCTCATGTTTGGGCTCGGTTAGCACAACATATGATGTTATACGACTTTCGAAAGCCTTTCGAAATCAGTTGTGTATATAATAGTGATATTTTTCTCGGTGTTTGATTCAAGATTGAAATGATACTGTCGGCCGCCTTCGGTGGTTCAGGCTCTTCACTCAACTTTCTTAACAATTTCAATTCAAAACAGGTTGCTGAGTTTGCACGGAGGCCAAGGAGAGGGTGCGAGCTGGCGAATACAAAGTAGCCCATAACGAGCCCCATTCTCGATCAGTCAGGGTCGGTAATATCAAGAATAATGTTTGCCATCAATTCTCGAATCCTCATTTCATACCTTGTGGAAACACTTGAGAAAAACCATAACCTACCTTACTAACACAAGACTATAGCTGTCTGCATAACTAGGCGCCGTACACCGACCTGTGCCACGTAGAGTTGGCAGAGCGCGGAAGGGTCGGTCGACGCGGCGGCGGCAGATGTCAATCTACGCCGGCAGACCTGTGCTGATGTGATGGCGACAGGGTCGGTCGCGGCATGGTGGCACAGGGGTGTACGTGGTATAAGTAGTCTAGCCGTAGTCTTGATTCCTTGGTCAATACTATCATTACGCCAGTCACCCCGTTGGACCGACCACCCAACAACCTCCGTGTGCCGGGACTAGCTCCTTGCTCCCCGTCACATATTTTTGACTGCTCGATACCTCGTCGCTGCTTTGCTGGTTTTCTCTAGTCTGATCCACTGGTGCTTACCCCTTGCTGTCGACGCCGCCCTCTGCAATCGAATCTAGATGGCTAGCTACTTGTCTTCTGGGTACCCTCCTCGCCCCCTGGCCGTGCTGCAAAGCATCGCGGCAAAGAGCGCATCTGTCCCAGTAATGGGGCGTGTCGTCAGTGTCGACACTCGCTATGCCGACCTGCTTTCCGTCAGTGTTGGCACTCGTGCCAACCTGCCGCTCTTTGAGCCATCGTTGTCTCTGGACAACGTCGTTTCGTCCGCCTCAAACTCTGACGAGGGTTTGGGGCTTGGGAGCAGGACTCCCGTAGTCGGTATGACCGTCCCCTCGAATTGCGAGCGGTCTGTTGCGGAGCAAAATAAATTTGATGTGCCACAACTTGGCCACAACACATGATTAATGAAACGACAGTGTCTACTCATTCCGCAACGAAAGAGATGAGCCGTGAAGATTTCGTGAACCTTGCTCATTCCTACCTGGCTCTGGCCAATGCAGCAATGTCTGCAGCAATGGACTTCCCTCATAAGGAGAGTGAGCAGAGAGCCGCTGCTCAAATTATTGCGCAGCAACCGATTGACAGCTCGCGTCAGCTTGTCAATGTCTCCCCGGACGTTTCATCTGTCGTGGATCAGGACAACCGCGTCAAATTTGAGACGATTGTTCCTGTCAGTTCCGTCGGTATTCCGATGGTGCAGGCACCAGAACCTCGACGCCGCTGGTCAGGATTGGATCTGATTTCGGTTCAAGCTGTCTGGTCAATGAGTTGCGAGGAGCTTTTTACGCTGGCTCACCTCGTGCAAAATGAAACATCATGCAAAGATATTGGTGATGCACATCATTGGTGCGATGATACGGAGAAACTGGAGTCGATCATTGATCACTTCAACCGTGAGGACTTTACTGACAGGTCTAATCAGGACGCTGTCCCTTCTGCTACTGCAAAGATTGCGGGCAGAAATTCGTCTAACGACAGGGAGAAGGGCCCTGAACCCAGCCTTGCATTTATGTAGGAGATTAAACACAAGCGGTGAATTTTGGTCACGCGTGACGTCACGTACTGGGGGATTGCTCTCCCAGACCCTTTAAGTTGGACAGCTGCTGTATCAAAGCAATGGCCTTGGGTACATTCTGCTTATCACCTGGATCAAGAAGTTGGGCGGCTTTTTCCCTGGTCATATTAGGCAGCATGGAGAGGTGGTCAATGAGATCTGTGGGCCTGAGAACAGTGTAGTTTATCATTAACCCAAGCAAGTGTTAGTCTGTTAGTTACCGCGCCCTGATTACCGTTACCCGCCCTTATTATGTAAGCTTTCCTTTTTCGGATCTAATTGAAACTGCGAGAGACTTGGAAGGACGCGTTTTCAGGTGTCAAGGCGCGACAAATTTCTTAGGAACACATTCTCAGGTCTATAATAGGTTCAAGAGTTGTCTGAATAGTATTTGTGATTGCTGCCTGGTCAGTTGTGCATGAGTTGCACAATTGGGTGTTGACACTGTCCTTTTTCTATGGCAGTAAACCAGACCAGTCGTCCTCGGCACGGAAAATCCAATGAGACGGAGGCGGGCACTGGCACAACGGCACCGCGAAATCCAGGACAGCAATGTCGGACGTGGGCAGTGCGTCGAGAACCGCGAGCGTCAATGGGAACGTGAGCGACACAAAGGCGAGATAAAACTCTGAGCCTTCGGAGGCTGGGGAGACGTCCCCGTTCTCGTCCGTCGAGGCGCGGAACTTGAGCGCTTCGGATTGCCACGATATGCCTAGAGCGCGCAGTTTCTGCGCCGGAGGGATGTTCTTCAAAAGGTTTGCGAGAGTCTCCATGAGAGTAGGAAAGAATGCCATGTCCAGACCGGCCTCGGTGTTACAGCATGTAATTTCGAGACATGGCGTCGGTGGGAAGACAAGATGATTAAGCGTATCAGCGCAGACCTCAATAGAGCCCTCCAATGCGAGGGAGAAAAGTTTTAGGCAGGTGAACCAGACGGAGTATGTTCCGAGGCTTTGAAGGCCGAGAAAAGCATCTCGACAAGGCAAGGACCTCAAGGAGGGGTATAGATTCAAGAATCCCGAGCCACTGAAAGAGCGTGAATGTCGAGTCCACAGGCAGCTCGTCCACGGATAGGTACGTGAGATTGCGGAACAGATGCGAGTCTCTCGGTATCGCACATCCCCGCAGTTCAAGCTCACGCAGACGCGGGGTTTCGCAGGCGAATATAGATGGTGACAATATGACCTGGGAGGTATCGCAATGGAGGCGCAGAACCTCGAGGGCAGGTGCTGGCTTTAACAGGTCTTGCTGTAATAGCGTAGAGCGGAAGTCGGGGGCCCGGAAACCTAAATCGAGGGTCCGGATCCTGGAGGGATCTTCGAGTGCGAGCAATACATTTCTCCGCGCGTTCAATCCACACTCCATGATCCGGGGGTTGAAACAACCAAAAAGGGATCTTCGCGGGAGTCGAACACTGAACCTTAGCAAAGCGGTTGCGAGATAGAGATGCTAACCACTACAGCAGACTAACTATGACATACGGCATGTGGCTCGGTTGCAACCCATCCGTGCCGAGTCACATGCGGTGTCCCTTGGCAGCAACTGCCGTCGCTTCCCGCAGCCCTGGCAGCATTAGGTTTGGAGCAAGCCTGTCTCCGCACCGGCGAGCCGGTGATTCTCAGAGAGAGGCTTGGTACAAACTGCCGAAAACATGGCATATGTTGAAACACAAATTGCTCGCCCGTTTCCTGTCCAATTCATTCAGAGCGAAGACATGATTTGTTCTTTGGATATCTACCTGTAATCCTACCAAGTCAAATTAAAATTACATAGCGAGGCGCACCCACTAGACTCGAACTTTGACAAGGCATCATCACTTTGCATACCTAGTAAACAAAAGTACATTTCACAGAAATTCCCAGATTTTATGGGCTCGATCAACTCGAGCGATTATTTACAGCAGGTCGCCGAGCTATTTATATCCCCAGAACTGCTTTGTTCATGCAGGAAATATAATTTTGTTCTTCTGTGATGAGTGTGACGGTGCGTGAAAACGTGTATCGCTTTGGTGCATCACAGTGACACAAACACGTGACATCACAGTGACTCGACGCGCGCACATCGCTCCTCGACGTTCTCCAGACGTGTTTTTTTTCCTTGCGAAGGTTTTGCGTCCTGGGATCCGACCTGTAACCCAGGTTCTCAAAGAGTGGCACCCAGAGGAAGACGTGGAAGTGGAGGAATAATCAGTAATTAATTGTGTTTCTGGCTATTATACAGTACAATTCAATTTAAAGTCATTTGGCATCTTCAGTTCCTCAGGAAGGGTGTTGTTGAACCAGAGATGTTGAAAAAGTAACTGGGATTGAAAGTCGGCAGTTTGGTTTGCTGTCCATCCTCGCCCCCTATCCCTGCACTCATACACTGAATATGCGCATTATCAGCCTTTTGTACGACGTCGTCCACGCTATTAGCTACTCGCTGTCGGAGAAAGTGATGGCCGGTGGCCATTCTCACTATTCTGACTACCTACGCACTCCAAACAACTTATGGAGCGAAAATATGGGCGAATAGAAGATATTTGGTTATATTAGAAAAATGCCATAAAAGGAAATTATGAAAATATAACACATTTTTGCTCAGAATTTGAAACCGACTTTTTGGGGAGGGTTTTTATGTAAGATTTGATTCCATAGTCGAAAAAGAGTCTTAACAAATATTTCCTTCTTGGCCTCCGCCAAGCTGTCCAATCTGAATGCTGGAAGTGGCGATGAAGGAAGAGAACGGGCTGAGCAGTATTTCAGCCCTTTACCTAGGAGCGCAAAGTCAATTCGTCGCAATTGCCCGAGAAGGACAAAACTTACAAGACAATTTCTTATGAAAACATGATGCTGGAGTCCCGTCGAGTCCTAGAAGCAAAGTGCCGCAATGGACATATGACTCTCCACCATCCTTTTACTGTGATTATGTGACTGGACAATTTGGAACGTACCGAATGAACAGCCCAACATGTTGTTCCACCTGCGCCATTGAAGAGTTTTCACCATATCGCGCAGCCTGTTCCGATCGGTACAGCCTGCATGCAGCAGGCAATACAAGAATGGGGGAGGCGAATGTGCTTACGGTTCACCCAACACCGCAGTAAGCCTGCTCTGCTCGAGTAATGTCAAAAATTAAGTACCGCCTACCCATCGTGTCAACAAAGTTCAGAAGACTGCCAAAAGAAAGACGGTTCCCGAAGCAGCAACACCGGTCGACGTGGCGCTGGCCGTCAATGGCTGTTTGATTTGGAACTCGGGGCATAGAGGCATAAGGCGGTGAGCTCCCTTTACATCCGATTTGAAGACTGAGAGCTCGGCGTCGCCGTGTATTCGACGCATCTCAATCAACGAGTTTGCCAGATGCTTCAATCCATCTAGCGGGGCGCCGGTGGTAGATGTGGATGAGATGAGGGAGTTGAGCGCGAAGTCGCCGGCGCTATGATTGGTGACCATGCGCTTGTCCCCGTCTGGCTTTGGCACGGCGTGGATGGGCATGCTCACCATACCCGGCAGGAGAGCAGGCCCGAACGATTCCGAAAATCGTCCTGCTAGCATCTCCTTATCGCGTTGCTTCCCCAGGAACTCTGCGTCCTCCTTTGTTTTAGGTGGATAGATCTAGATAGCTTTATCCCATATTATTGGGTACGACTCCGGGAATTCAGCCCAAGGCCAAGACCGTGTCGAAGCCCGTCGCAGACATATCTGACAAACAGCTGATTCGGATGGTCTCGAAGCAGGCTCTGGAAGATGTCGACTTTGATTGGAGTTATGATTTTGAAGAGGTGCGAGTTATTATCGATTGTCGATCGAACCGGTGGAAAGTTTACAATGGACAGAGGCGGACGAGGAAGAGGTTCTGCAAGGAAGGTAGCGTTGATACAGGGACTAAAAGAGGAGTCGTCGGGATAAAACAGGAAGTCGCGGAGGTAACGGGGATGAACACCAAAAGGCAGTTCAGGCAGTGCAGTCGACGTCGGCGTCGCTGACCTTACCGCACTTGCGGCAGACATGCTGGTATTTGCATCGTCCGCTGCTAAACCCGCATCCTCGAGCTGAATTGAATTTGTTGCAGACTTCATCTGACTTTTCAATTTGTTTTTTCGATCCCGACGTCTTTGTTTAACGTGGGCACCGTATGACGAGAGGCAGGTGATTTTGAGGTGCTCGAAGGACCCGAAGTGGGTGAGCTGTAGGTCATTCCTTGACCCAACGAAGGTGTGGACTGCTTCGTCGAAACGGATGACACCTCACTGGGCGCCATCCACCAGTGCAGTGTTTACCTCCTTCCACCGAGGATCATACTGGAGAGCCTCTGGTCCTACATCCGGTCTTACGTCTGCGCAACTCCTCACGTACTGTACTCATATACTATCCCCCCCCCCGGCATCTCGGACAAACCTAGAACTCGGACAAACAAGAATTCCTCGCCCATTTCTGGTCCGTTTTCCTTGAAATCTTTGTCCTCGTGAGCTGTAGGATATCCTCTACCTACTCTATATTGTGTTTGGCCCCAGAATGGTGTTTCAACCCGTGTAAAACTGCTGAACATTCTGCAACTATGCCCATATCCGGACATTTTCATCTCCCAAATGTCATGCAGTAGTATATGGACCAGGAAATGCATCACAAATAGTGTCCATTGGTTCACTACGCATTGCTACAGAATTTCATGTCCCCACCCTTCTTTATGTACTTGAAGGCATATTTGAATGAGCCCAGCGACACGGCGCACTCGACATTGATGTGGTGGTTGTACTTGGCCGAGAGACGGGTTGTAGGGGACGATCCAGGAGTTATCGACGGGGACTAGTGCACTAGTGATTGTGAGGCACGGGGCTCAAAATGGCGGGCATTCAAATTGATGGCCAGGGTTCGGCACAAAGCTTAAATCCGTCGGCTGACCCCGTAAAGATGGCCAACGGGGCGCCGTTTTCGCTTCCCGATTAATTACTGTATATACAGACCTACCATAGACAGGATAACTACCCAGTATGTACGAGATGACTGGTCGCTTCCCCTCGCTGGAGTTTGGCCTCACCATCGACCCGGGCTTCTACAATATTCGGGCACGCGCCGAGTAGTCGATCAAAGTCGCCTGCCGAGATGGACCCGTCTTGGCAATACTCGCCATGTATTTCCAGTCGAAGGAGGGATGGAAAGGAGTGAAACCTTGCCGCTGAGTCCCCCAAATTATCATGAAGTTCACTCTCGAGGTCGGTGAGCGAATTCAGCGCAATCTTCTCCAGGAAGCAGGATACAATGCTGATATTTTGTGCGTCGATGGTCAAGTTTGTAAGGCAGGGAAGAGACAGATCCTGGTTTCGCCGCTTGAACCGCTCTGAAATCTAGGAGTCCGGAGTGGGTTTTGACGTCAATGAGATGACAATGCAAACAGAGTATAGAAATTTGATTACCGTAGGCGTTCAGGGCAAAAGATGCGGTCGTCAACGATGTGCATTGTCTGAGCACGAAGTAGTATTCCGAGAACTGGTCGATCATGACCAGGATCTTGAGCGTCGTGAGATTACTCCAGGGAAATTTAAATCCGCTCAGGCCAACATGTATTGGGTCAATGTTTGCGCGGATAGTGAGCGAACGGAGCTTTGGAGCCACCACGACCACGCGGCGCCCTTCGAAGAGAGTGACGTCGATGTCGAGTGTTTGAGCACGGTATGAGCATTCGACCACGAATTCATCGAACCGAGCAAGAAAGTCGCGCCACTCAGGCTCTCCTACATCCTGCTCGCCAGGAACCGGAAACACCACGTCCAGCTTCAATGTCAATGGATGGTGACGGGCACGGAAAAGCCACACTTTCAATGGGGCTAGGAGTCGTTCCAAAGTTTTGTGACTAAAGGTCACTTTAATATCGCTCCAGAGTTCGGCTGTGTCGAGTGCAACTGCACGCCAGTGGGAGCACACACCGCACAGAGCCAGAAGAATGGGCTGGGTGCCCGACTCGGCCATCTCGTTAATGTCAGAGACGCCTCCGCAGAATAGGAATATCCTCTGAAGCATCTCCACCGGGAGAGCACTGTGCGCAGCCACTGGACGACGATATATCTCCAGTGACAGCGGTAGCCCCTGGTGGCGCGTTTCCTTGAAGAACAGTGTCACTCGTGTGAAGACTTCGAATATGGCAAGAACTAGAAGAAACATTAGGTGGGCATCGAGCCGGAGGGAAACAGAGGACAGTACTTATTCCCACGCCCCCGACTCCGGAGACCACCCGACCCGCAATGAGTATACAGACATTCTGCGCCAATTCACAAATCAGACTGCCAGTCTGGATAAGCCCGATGCCGAGAATGAGGACCCATGTTACGGGCAATACAGGTAGCCGTGGTCCACCAATCAGCAGGAAGACGGCCAGCGCAAGAATGAGGGACCACCCTGGGATGTGTTCCAGGCAAAGCCCAAGTAACCTTTGAAAGATCATTCACTGAAACCACACGGGAATGCAATCGCGTACACTGTGGAAAGGGCGATTGCTAGCCTCTTGTCCATAACGATGTTAGATGGACGAGTTGGATTGAAGTTGGATGGGGCCATAAAAGAACAAATGTGCGTTAGCTTTAAACGGAGCCGGCTAGCGAGCGCGCGGGAGATTGAGTGACTGATGAATGATTGATCTTGTTATGGCCGGTCAAGCAGGACTCCGAATTGTACCCTTCGTGGCCAGGTATGGCAGCACAATGTCGACACGTTGGCTGATAATCAGCGGTCCGACTCAATTCAGCCACATTGTGAGAGAGCTGCATCACCAAAAGTGTCCATCGCACTGATCGTAGCGCTGGGTAAAACATTCGGGTTACGGCGTGGTCGTCTTGACGATCGAGTTTCTCCACGTCCCGGAGGAAACTTGAGGCAGGAGATAGAAGGCGGCAGAGGGCGTCGTAGAGCGTAGGGGTAGGGATGTCCATGTCAAAAGGTCGAGCTATCTTACGGCGAGGATGGCACTGCATGATGGGATCACTGATGACCAGAAACAATCCCGGGGCTCGAACCACGAGAGTCAGCAGTTAAGCAACAAAGCATGAAGACTGTCTTTGTACGAGAGAACGGTTACCGGTCTAATCCCCGCCAAATTCCTTCCACTCCTCCTCACGCTCTTCCCCCTGAGGTTGTCAACCCTCAACGGTTGTAAAAGAGTACGCTCCTCTCCACCCCTGCGGTCTAAGTTAGAGTCGTAGCAGTGAGTAGCTCCCACTTATTCACTCCTCACACTCTTCCCCTGGGGTTGTAAACCCTCAACGGTTGTAAAAGAGTACGCTCCTCTCCACCCCTGCGGTCTAAGCGAGAGTCGTAGCAGTGAGCCGCTTACCTTTTTTATCGCACTCTGTGGTGGGCTCACTGCTACGACTCTCGCTTAGACCGCAGGGGTGGAGAGGAGCGTACTCTTTTACAACCGTCGCCGTTGCGCCCTCGTGGGCGCTGGTATTGCGGGCAAGCGTAGTGTACTTTTTAGTCTTTTGATATCACGCTGTCACATCAAGGCCGTTGCGTCGTGCTTCTCTCTTCCCAGCATCAGCCTTCGAGGCTTCGACGTCGCCAAAGATATACTATGTACCATCATGTCGAATCTGGTCAAGTCGCTGCTAGCCCTCCCTCCTGCCTCGGAAACCGCCGCATTGCCTGTGAATGACGATGAACAAGACATCCCGGCGTGTAGTCATTTCAGTGCGTTTTCGGCGGATTCGGCAGGGATAAGGGAGCACTTGACGGATTCAAGCTTTGTGCCGAGCCCTGGCCATCAATTTGAATCCCCGCCATTTTGAGCCCCGTGCCTCACAATGGAACAGCCCAATGCATTCATTTCAATGCAATTTCGGTGTTAATACAGGGGTAGTTGAATTCTGCCTAGAACCACATCGGGATGTCGAATGGGAAGGAACTAAATAAATGTGTCCATCTACAATTTGAAAACGAACAAGCACTCGGGGGACCGCTCCGCGGTCCCCCTCCTGCTTTATTGATCACAGAAATGGAAAAGTGCAGGAACCATGGATTCAAGTTCAAGGGACCATATTGTTGACCTACTTTCCTATTATTTTGCTGCTTTCATTATCTCTGCCTCATTCTTTTAGGATTTTCAGCACGTTTCCGTCTGCTGCATGTATTTTCTCCCTGTTAAGAGCGCAGGCAGCGGCTGCATTTTGTAGCTCTGAACGTGGACTGAAGACAATATGTGGATTTTCTGGTCTTTGTCAGTTCACAGTCAAGTTCATATTTTTCGCCCAAGCACACATCCTCCAAAGCAAGGGCAGAATTTATGAAATGACAAAGCAAGTAAATTCATAAGCGTTGGAATTGATGATTGAAAGCAGGGTAGTTTTATAAAGAGAGAGAAATGCACAGCTCCGTATGGTAGCCTGGCATCATAGAGAGGTTCCATTCACTACGCCGGTATTCCATGAACTAGATTATACATAGAAGTCCACCATATAAAATATTTAGGGCAATCGGGGGCGAAATACTCATGCTAGAGCTGTCCTGTCTGGAAATATGCGCAACTTGGGCCACAAATTTGAGCTAAGAACAAAATAAAAAATCTGAGGACACAGGTAACTGAGCATCGGCATGGGAAAGTAATCACGTGTCAGCCAAAAACCCAGGTCCATGATCGGACCTGCCAACGAAATCAGACTCCATATAAAAGATTTATCAACTATCATAAATCTTGTGGAGTCTGACTACAAGTGAGACTATTGGGACGCATGCTTGTCAAGTTGGCAGAGTGATGGCCACGAACATCGCAAAGCCATCAAATGCTGCGTTTGAACACTTGGGAACAGCTCACGGTAAGCGAGAAGATTGGAATGCGGATGCGAAAGAGGTGCATGCAATATACTACTGTACATTGGAAGAATGCCGATTCACATGAGATCAAGATGGAAGAAGAAACCCCAGTGAGGCAAGGAGAAAAACCAAGATCGCTTCGAAGGGATTCAGGAAAAAAATTACCTTGGAAGCAGCAGACCTCTGCTTCGGTCATCACGAAACTCTGATGATTCGTTAACATCGAGTGAATTGCGTACATATGATAGTGTCCGACCCTAAGTGCTGGAGCAAGGCTTCGATGAGGTTGAAGAGACGATACACTCGCAAGGTCAGAAATTGATACGAACGAAGCACAAAACTGCAAACATTAGTTATCTTGCACTCTCACGTGGCCGCGACAGAAACTCTTCGATGCAGTTGGGGAGGAGTATGAGATGAACGCCGATTGCTTGATGAATTGTGGAACGAAAAACATAGAAATGTATGAATCACGACTTGTCGACCTACCAGTATCCATTTGGCCCGGAGGAAAGTTGTTTACAGTAGCATCCAGTCGAAGTCCAGTCGTAAAAATGTGGCTGGAAGTCCCAGCGTTTTCGTCCGACCCGTCGTCGAACATGCACTCCAGCCAGACGTTTGACGCATTGAAGCAGACGTCGCAACGCCCGGGCTCCTCCTCAACGGGGTCCTGCGCGGATCTAATCTATTGTGTCGACGTTGGACGTTGGATTGTATCATCTGCGGCATCGTTTTCTGTCCAGGAAAAATCAGCCCGCGCCCCGACGTAGGAAGCAGAGGGACAGACGGCTTACCTTCACAGAGATCCACGAGGGACAAAGAAGAATGAGCCTAGCGCAGCTTGGAGAAGAGCTTCGGCGCGGCGCAGGCTTCGGAGCAGTGCATCATGCTGTGGGCACAGAGTTAGCGAGAGCTAAGTGGGTAAAGGGCAGGGGACGCACTGGACTGAATACGATACGCAGCGCGCGAGGGGAAGGGAAGGCAAGATCAGTGCCAGTCAGCGCGGGGATAGACGGGACGGGGGACGTACACCTGCAGCGCGTCAGTCAGTCAGTCATCGGGGAAGGTAGGGAGAACAGGAGGGGAGAGAGCACGTACATCTCATCAAAACAGTCCTCGCCCTTGAGGCCTTCGCCGACGTTGAACTTCTCCTAACATTTCTCAAAGTGGTGGTTCAGCGGCGCGCACGCGAGCGACACCTCGCACTCTGCGCGGATCTTCGGCTGTTCCTAAGTCGAGAAGAGTCAGCGCTCTGCCCCCTCTGCTCCCTCTGCTCCTGCCACGAAAAGAGAAAGGGAGAGACATGCACATCCTCAGGCTCCTCCTCTTCAAGTTCCGCCTCTGCCCCGTTGAGTGCCTCCTCGGGCGCCTCTTTGTTCGCGGACGCCTGCTCGGAAGCGGCAGGCTTCTGCTTCTCTTCTGCGGAGTCTGCGTGCGTTGTGGAGAAGGACGAGCCGAGTCCCGACATTTTTTTTGGCGCGAGGTGGAAGGTGTGATGTCGCGGCGGTGACGGCGTGACGGGTTGGTCCAGTGATCGGAGGTTGATGGCCGGGCCTAAGCCGGCTAACCGCACGCGGCCGGCTAGATCCGGAGAGGCGGTGCTGCGGGGTCGAGCAAGGGTTGAACGCAGTGTCTGTACCGAAGGTGCAGACATTGCTAGTATCGTCTTTCACTCATCCATACACCATTATATCGACTCATTTATTCATTCACTATCCCATCGGCATGCCTCATCGTCCTTTGCATCATTTGTGACAGGGAGATAACTTATTCAGTTCATTCGGGATGTATTTTGGGAACACTTTCAAACTACCTATCTGTCCACAGCACATAGATCAAGTTCAATGAAAAGCACTAGTCGATTCAGCAAGTCAGAGCCTATGTCAAACAAACATGGGAAAATAAAGTTCATAGCTGTCAAACGCGCCGTAAGGAGCCTTCCGCTGAAAGGTATTGAGGAGACCGCTATATGTCCGGGATTTATTGAGGTTTTTGTTTTTCTCCTTCGGTGTCTGACTCCTGGAGTGGAATATGAGGAACCGGCAGCTCTGCTTTGGGCCTAGCCTCGAAGTTCTGTGCTACGCCGAGTGTATGGAGCCTTTCATCAATCCTGGTCATTTCTTTCTTCTGTTCTGAGCGCTCGAACAAAGGCCGTGCTGCTTCCCACATTTCTCGGGCCTTGGAAAGGTCTCCACGCCTCATATACACATCACCCATTGTGCACATGCATTTGGCCCTGCTCTGATGCACATCCATCTGTGTGAACCCCTCCAGCGCAATGGTCAAAATGGCGAAAGCTGTATCATCCGCGCCTTGTCCTACGAGCACGTCTCCAAGGCACCTCAACGCCTGGTGTACCGTCAAAGGACTCCGCACCACCGGGAGCAGAACAAATGCGAGGAAAACGACGGCCCATCGTGCAGATTCCACTTCATCATGCACTGGTTCTGTAGGGTCCGCCAGCTTCGCCACGCAATACCTCGCAAGTTCGTTGTCCCGGTTCCGTGTAGCAGAAAAAATCCGGATATACTCGACTCTGGCCCCCATTGTGTCGCCCTCGCGAAGCCACAGATCTGCATGGATGCAGTCACAAAGGGGCCACGTGGGTCCTGGTTTCGGAAGAGGGTCCTTCCAGCTTCGAGATTGCGGACCACAATATCTGCGCTAGCACCTGTTAAAACGTCTAGATTTGCGATGTTGACGAGGGTATATGCATGGTCGATGGGAGAAAGCACAGCGGATGTTTGACGCAAGATAACGTCTTGGATACGCCGTGCATCAGAATACTCGGTCTTGTCCTGATACAAATTGGCCTCAACGTCCATTAGGAGGGTTTCCATTTGTCCGCCTTGTACACCTGCTCGAAAAATCAGCTCCTTCGCTTTATCCAAGAGCTCCAAGCTTTGTTTGAAGTTTCCCAGGAATACATAGCACATTGCCTGCACCCGTATTCCAGCCACCTCTCCCCAGACATTCCCCGACGCACGGGCAATTCTATATGTGTCCTGGGTCAGCTGTAGAGCTCTGGAGTAGTCACCGCGCTGGAATTCAATCAGGCCCAGGCCAGTCAGTGGTCTGAGTTTGGCTGCATCGGAATTGCTTTGCGATGCCACAGAGAGGGCAAGCAAATAAAACTCCTCAGCCCTTTTGAGGTCACCGGTACACTGGAAATAGTATGATGCTATTGCACAATAGAGTCGAACTGGAGGTATACGAAAATTCAAAAGTTTGTCGATCTACAAGTACATGGACTCACCTTCCTCTTGAGGGTCTTGAATCGCACGGAAATGCTCTATAGCTTTGTCTATGGCCAGTTCGGGATTGGCAAGGGTATAGAACCACCTAGCCACAAATGCTTCAGTGATAAAGCGTCCGTGAAGCTCGTGGTCATCCATTCCTGATAACATTTCCGGCAGGCGCAGCATGAGTGGGGTGAGCCCCCGATTCATTGCCACAGTGAGGTTGCTGAGCATAATTACGCCCAGAACGGATTCCCTAAGGTCAATATGATCCGAGTCTAGTCCCTGCAGCAGTAAATTATGCATATTTCCAAGATTTGAGACAAGGCGTGGAATCAAGTCAACCGCAAAAGAGGAAGCATCCCACCAGGCCATGTAGAGTTTGAGAAGATCAATGAGATATTTTCGCAATGGTTGCACCAGCTGCAGGGACGGCGGTCTGGCAAGGTGAATGTAGTCCCGAATTGGTGCCAACACTTTGAATCGTCCAGCATGGTCAACATATGCAAGTGAAGTGCGGACTAGTGTTGTTTTGCAATCGGGGATATTTGCGATTGGGATATTACTTTGAACCAAGTCAAGGTCGGAAATGCCGTCCGAGAGGAGCGACATCAGACTGAGGAGTTCGACAGCGTGAGGTGAAGTTTGCAGGCGTGGACTTGAAAGAGATAGCCCAATGGAAATATCCAAATTTGACCGTTTGTCGTAACCAGCAGAGAGAAGGGCAGTCCTCTCGAGGTTCCAACGCTTTAGGGTCGCCTTGCAGCCCTCAGACGCTGCAACTGAAGCAACGAGCTGAATAGCCAGAGGAACGTTGTCAGTGATGCCCAACAGCTGGTCGATTTCCGAATCGTCATGGACTTCATCCGCAATATCGATGAAAGTTTGACGTGCAGCAATTGCGGCCAGGGGCATTAATGGACGTAGGAAAGGCCTTGTCCATTGAACTCTTCTTGGCCTCTCTGCACCGCGCATGGTGATCTGAGCACGAAGATTCAGCGGGGATATCCAGTGATATGCAGGCATCATACCACAAGTGCTACATGTGGGAGATCTGTCAAGAGCGACAGGAATTCCTCGACCTTCACCCGACCATCCATTAGTTCCCACGGCGTCTCAAAATTGTCCAACATCATTAAGCAGGGTGGTCCGGCAGATAAGTGGCGAATGACGGCTCCTGGTAACCCGCCGGTGGCCTCGAGGCCAAGGCAGGAAGCAATTACTGCAATGAGGGAATCAGATGTGTGAGCAGAGTCACAGGAGATGAAGTAGCGAGTTGGGTATTTTTCTGCAACTTTGGGGTCATGAAGCACTGCAACAGCTAAGGTCGTCTTTCCCATCCCACCTGGGCCTAATATTGCAATCCGGGCGGGCAGTACAAGAAGGTTATCAACGAGATCTTCGAGTTCAGCCTCCCGCCCGTGGAAGATTTTCGGTGATGCAGGGAGAGTGGTGAAAGAGACGGAACTGTTAGACAAATCAGCAGGGTATTTTCTTTCGTTGGAACCAGATGTTCACCTGGCATTCAAGGAACTTTTTCCAGTCTGAATAGTTTTATCAGAGAATGTAAAAATCATGAAACATGCTCACCGAAGACAGAGCATCAAATGAGCTACTCCGGGATGCAATCATCTCAAGAAGTTCCTGATGGCGCGCTTCTGCGTCGATATTAAACTCAACAACAGCGGTGGTGAGCCCGACTCCTTGTTTCGCCTTTCAAACACTTGGTTAGATTGTTGCGGCTAGGGTGGGAATTGAGAGCTGACAGTGAAAATTGCCAACAGTGCCCTTAATTCTGTCTCACAACTCTCCAATTGGGCCGTGATTTCCCCGTGCTTGAGAAGGCGCTTGATTATTCCCAGCTCTCGCTGGGATCTCAAATATGAGTCAAATCTTTGGAGAGTCCTAGAGACAGAATGAACGGCCACTGAAAAACTGGGAATCGACAAGACTTACCCAGCGTATTGTGCGATGTAGTGAAGCATCTTGGGGGTCTGAATGTTGTCCGAGTGAATTGACAGGCTCGTGAGTGCACACAGCGAGTGGTGAATGTCCTCCACAATGCGGAGGCATTGTTCCCTTTGCGACCTGGCGCTCTGCAGTTCTAATTAGACAACAGGACGCGGAAATGTGCGAATTGCGTGCCTGCACCAGAGGAATTATCGTCAAAGCGAGTGTAGAAACCCTGCTGAGGAATGGGATCTTTATTGCGCCCGCAACATCTTGGAGTGCATTTGCTGCAACGGCAGTATACTCGAGAAGCTTGTCGGCGGGGGAGCTCGGGGGCATCACTGAGGAAGGGAAAGTATCTGACGCATCCATACCGATATGAGGTTTATATATATCAGGCAAGATATTTTCGATGCAGTGCGGTTTCTCGAACATTTCGATATCCTGTCACGCGGGAAGGACCAAAGCTTCGGTATGATCCATTAACGCTGTCGGCCGCCGGGGGATGGTTGAGATTCTAATGTATAAAAAAAATACCACCTGCGAACTGTGTTCATTGTGACCCGAGGAATGACCAAAAGGATGGGAATGATGGCCTGTGGGACTCGTCTTACCCTCGGCTAAAGGCTGTGGGTGTTGCCACATCAAAGATTTAAACCTCCACCCACGGCTCGGAATAAACTTTGATTTAGATCTCGACACCATTTTTTTTTCCAAGCTCCACGCGGCTGCCCCTCCCTGGCGAGGGGGTGCACCACGGAGTAGGCCCAGCGGCGAACGTTCAGGGGGGTCCGTGGGGATCCCTCCCTGTGTAAGATTGATTTTTGAATGAGAA
>JARKIC010002484.1:0-60012 GCA_029378375.1 Mycena olivaceomarginata
AGCGCCAGGGTGCTGGTGCGTACAGAGAACTCGAACCTCAACTTCCCGACACGCTCCCAAGCCGAGGGCTGCGTCGGGTTCTCAAAGGAGTGGAGGGGAGCAACGTGGTGGTGGGAGCCGTAAAATAACCCATTTTGACAGCTATAATGGTTTGCGATGTGATACTGGAGACCTAGACAATTGGAATATCCCCGAGTTCCGCCAATCCTCAACGAGGTGTGTTCACGATCGAGTTCATTCTTATATGAGTTGGGTTGGTTTTCCTCATTCACCGAGAACCAATGTCAAAGCACGATGCGAGAGGGAGAGCGAAAGCGAGCCCCCTCTGAGTTCAGATCAGGCCCGATGAAGGGTGGCAGCGCCCGCACGACGAATGATTTATTTGTGTAAGCAATATAGAACGGTGTACGAGGAGCGGCAGAGGCAGTCATCTAGTTGAACTTGTTGTAAGGATCTTTGTGATTACCACACACTTTTCGCGCCATTCATTTGGCATATCAACGTTTTTGTCCGGGTGATACGCCTACAAAAATGGTTAACGCTGGAGATCCCCATGGTAAGTAAAATGAAGACTCACGAGAACAACAGTATGCCAAAGACGACGGTTGGACAGGCGGTGAGAAGGCCTCTGAGAGGTTTATTTGTTTCCTTGAGAAAATTATCGCTTCGTTATCCCATAGTTTTCTCGTTCTGCATGCCCTGGCCCTGAGATGCTTCCGACATTAGCTGTTATATTTCTGTGGCCATCCCAGGGCCTCCTACCAAAGAACTGCTGTTCAACCGCATTGATGAGTTGATTGCCTTGCTTGTGAGGAGCTCGGCATCAAAATTTTAGTTCTGGGTGCCGCATCAGTTGAATACCTTGTATGTACCACTTCTGCGTACAAGATGATTCCACAGACTCGATTTTTCAGAAAACCCCCAAATATTTCATTGTGGAGGAACTAATGAGATGCCGCGTGACGGAGCCTAAAATTTCGTCAAGCCTCGTAATTTTCCCAGGGGTTGGATGTATGGCCGGCATTTTGAAAAGCGTGACCTGAGGCAATAGGGCTGGCATTTTAAAAAGCGTGACCTGGGGCAATAGAGATGCATTCAACTCGCTGGCATCTTAAAAGGCGTGACCTGGGGCAATAGAGATGCATTCAAATCACTGGCATTTTGAAAAGCATGACCTGAGGCAATAGAAATGCATTCAAATCGCCGGCATTTTAAATGGGTTATCCCTGCCAAAAGTTGGGGTCTCAAAAAAGTATGGCTTACTGCAGAGTATGGGTTAAAAAAGTATGGGTTAGGACAGAGTCGACTGTAGTGCACTATTTTCTTTTCATGAGTTGGATTTTTATCAAGAGGGAGAATTGGACAAAAATCATCATCACTTTTCTTGCTGCAGGAGTGAATCATTATTATTTCCACGTGAATTGCTAATGGCGTGTGCTCAGCCAGCTCGAGCCTTGCAGGGTATATAATATTGTGGCCAGGGACTTACGACGACGCGGAATGGAAGGCAAAGGGAGCATCATTTGTGAACGGTATGTCAACCAGAACTGAAAAAAATGGGCATACTTACATTCGAGCAGCCGTGAGCAGGTTGGTTTCACCCGCGGCGCAGGCAAGCTATAACAAAGGAAGAATGGGGCAGAGGCCAAATGGGCATGCACATCATAGACCCCGGGGTAGAGAGGAGTTGGGCTCGTACTCTCACTTGCGACCACCAGGCGAGGAGGGCATGTTGGAAATAGCGATGGGAGGTGTTATGGATGTGGACATTCAGTGTATCACCTGGATGTAGACATTTAGTAAATAACATGAGCCAATGGAGACGTTGAGCCTACAAGTGCGTGATAGAGAGGATGGAAGGCCCTCATAGACCATGGGGTAGAGAGGAGTTGGGCTCGTACTCTCACTTGCTACCACCAGGTGAGGAGGGCACGTTGAAAATAGCGATAGGAGGTGTTATGGATGTGGACATTCAGTGTAGCACCTATGCATAGCAGGGTTAGAAAACGGACAATGGGTACTCTCCAGTAGCAGAGTAGAGCAGGGTGACAGAGGCCAAATAGGCCTTGACCTTCGGATGCTAGCGTCGGCCGATAGGGTCCACTGAAATTAAACAACTATTAGCACTGTACCGCACAAGGTGTTGACTTACAAATCCGAAATGACGGTGCAGTGGGAGCCATGCTTCCCACTCTCTCTTTCGACCCAGACTCCCGCTTTCAACCATGAGGGTGGAGAGCCGGGTGGAGAGTGGGAAAGGATGCTAAGGTCGGGCAATGGGGTGCACTGAAATTAAACAGACATTAGCACTGTACTGCACGAGGAGGTGTTGACTTACAAATCCGAAATGACGGTGCAGTGGGAGCCATGCTTCCCACTCTCTCTTTCGACCCAGACTCCTGCTTTCGACCACAAGGGTGGAGAGCCGGGTGGAGAGTGGGAAGGGATGCTAGGGTCGAGCGATGGGGTCCACTGAAATTCCACTGAAATTAAACAGACATTAGCACTGTACTGCACAAGGAGGTGTTGACTTACAGATCCGAAATGATGGTGCAGTTGGAGGCGACAGCCAGAGATAACAACGGCCCACGAAAGCAAAGAAAGAGAAGGAGACGATCCATATTCAGACGCATGTGGGTTCTGGGATTACACCAGAAGAGCAACTGAGAGCCAATATAAAGAATGGCGTCCACGTACGGACAGAAGATGGCAGATTGAGCGGAAGCGCTCACGAGGAACCGGAAGATTACGGGCCAAAAAACCGCTGCAATGCCCGACCCAGACGATTACAGTCGAAGGATATTGAGAAATTGCTGGATATAGGGTCCCTGCCGGAGCACCTGAAAAGTCGTGCCTGGTCGATGCTGAAAAGACGCATCGGGGCCTTCGGATTCGATGGACGCTTGGGGCAAGTCGCCACTAAAGCGAAAATCAGAACGAAGCCCGACCAGGAGCCGATAGCGGTGCCCATGTACGGCAGCTCTCCAGAGAAGAGACGAGTTATCGATGAACAGCTGGATACGTGGTTCGAGATGGGGGTGGTAGAGCCGTCCGTGAGCCCATGGAGCGCTCCAGTCGTAATAGCTTACAGGAATGGAAAACCACGCTTCTGTGTGGATTACCGGAAGTTGAACGCCGTCACTATAGCGGACGAGTTCCCCATTCCCAGACAGGCCGAAATTTTACAAAGCCTTTCTGGCGCGCAACTCATCGCAGTGAACTTTGTCCTCCTTTCGTGGATTGTCACCCAATTGGGACCCTCTTATTCTCTTCTGAGCCCTCGATGGTGTAAGTTACATCCACACAATCCAGCCAATATTTTCCCGCATTGATGGTACTCTTGGTAGGAGATTTCGAGCCACTGCCAGACGTGAAAGGGAAGGGAATCGCAAACAATCGAGGTGCGATTTTGGATTTGGAGGGCGATCGAGAGGGAGAAGGGGGGGGGGGGTGCTGGAAGTTTCAAAGGAGACAGTGAGGACTTTGGAGACAATGAGGCAAGAGTGCGCGTAAGAGATGTCGTGGATGAATATACTTTTTTACCTAAATTTACTCGGATTATGCAATCATAAGTATACTCGCGCATTGCACGGCCCGTTTTCGGCGCTTCAGGTGTCCTGGTCAAACCGGGTGTGAATTTAACTGAGCCTGGGCAGTTTCCATTCTGTTGAAGTGCCGCTTCCCATGTATCCAGCACCGATGGCGAACAAACATGGTTTATTCCTATAACAGGCTCAGACTTGCGAAACGATACTTCAACATTTTTCTTTGGCACACCACTTTTTTCTCCTCAAAATATACCTTTTATGAATTGATTCGGGTCTCTGACCTTTTTTACGATGTTGAAACAACCCTGATGAAATTATTTCGGTTCGATTGAAGCGATTTTTGGTTTTGGTGATTTTTGAGTACCCTTGTTCTTGAAGTTTCTTTGCATCAAATAATTGTATTGACGATTCTAGGATGATCCACCGTGTCCAAATTCTTTCAAAGTCCCTGAGAGTCATAAACGATCACGAAGTTTGGCCAGCGCTTAAGATTAAACACATTGGCGCCCGTGCTGTAAGCAATATCCCATTGGTTCGGAGACGCGGACCGTGCTCGGAACTCGTCCCGCAATTGCCGATGGAAACACATATCGAGAATGAATGGCACCCTCGTCAGTCTGAGTGCTGCATCAGGAAAAACCTACATTCCGAATTTGCTGCAAATTTCCCCCTAATAAGTTTATGACCAGAAAATCTGACCGAAAAAAAGGCTAACCGAGGAAGTCATTGGAAAGTTACCAAAGTTTCATGCGCATTCAATTTTTGTCGTCGAGGATACTTTTGATGTGCATATCAGTAGTAATCAAGGCAACCAGAAGGTTTGAACACACCGGTACATAAATCTTGCCCCAGTTGTCGGACTACCAGATGCAATGAGACCTGAGGATTCCAGGATTCATGTTTCAATGGGTCCTGAAGCCCACGACACGGACATACTGGAACTTGAAGTCATCGTCAATACACATGATGACTTACTAGCACCAGAGGGCAAGGTGTCAGAATATACAAGGGCTGGCAGCGCCGCCCCTAAACTGTACGGCACGTCTGACGTTGGGCGCTGAGCGCTGACCACGCGTATGTAGCCGACGTTACCTCCGAGTGCACGTGGGCGCGAGGATGGTTCGGTTTGATCGTATCACAACATCGTTAAACACACGTGACCAGGGCGAAAAGTCGAACACTCGCGCAGAAAAGAAACTCCTCGCAGCTGCAAACGGAGACAATGCTGGTGACATGTCATACTGGGGAATTTCATTATTCGTCCTGGGCGACCATCGGGTGGTCCATGGTCAAATGGCTCCAGGATGGGTACCACCATCATTAGTGGCATGGCGCATGTGCATAACGTGGAGTTCCGAGGCACAAAAGACGAGTTCTTATAATTGCAAGACCGGGCAGCCCTATCTATGAGTACAAATCCGGAAATACCAACGGTCCAGGAGCTCAGGAACCCTAGCCGGTGACTTTTCAGTCGATATTAGATGGGTTGCGCAGCGGCCATTGAAGCCATCCAATGGCTTTGAGGCCGTGCGCAGAAATTGAGGGCGACTGGCTGCACGGAGCCACTGACGCCGTTTTTTGGCCTGTGGAGGCATCGATTTGCGCACTGCCAAAAAGTCAACAGATGGCTCCAATGGCTGTTGCGCAACCTCTCTATTACATATTGAATTGGGCAAGAAACAAAAAGGCCGCCCGGGATAAATTTAGTTTAAATTGGAACCAAACGGAAATATTTGGCATATTCCATATCTTCCTTAAGCTTAGGCCAAGAGGTTGAGCGAGCCTGGAGACAAGGTTTGCCGAGCCCGACAATAATCCTGCGAGCCCCATTATCATTTTGACCACCTTCCCCTTTAGTGATAGATACCAATAGATATGAACCCGAGCTATCCGAGAAGACTAATTGTTGACTGCGGGGTCCTGGACGACATTTCTCAAAATGATTACAATTACACAAACAACACAGTATTACCCTAGCGGCTGAATATCTGACACGCTCACCAACGCCGGTCTTGATTGGAGTAGGGATAATCGGGGGTCGTTTTCTGCGGGGTGGGCATCAGAAGCAGCAGATGATTACGTTTTTCGAGATGGAATTACCCCAATGTTCCCATTCTCCATCCGCGACTCGTGCGACATGTCCGTCTGGCTCACGACGTGGACCTGTAGACTTTCGAAGTGTGCGCTCGAGGTCTTATTTAATGCCGAGTTGGGTGAGACACGCAGCGACACCAAGTCGTGGCTGTTCGCGCTCTTCGCCGTCAGCCTCGTACGGTTGTTGAATAGCGCGAAGAGGCAGTTGGTGTACCTAAATTTATATTAGGTCCGGTGGACGCACAGAGATGGAGGATTGCGTGCAGTTTCCCGATGATGGCGATTCTGGGCATTGAATACGAATTGAACGCCCCCAGGAAAAGTAGGAATTGAAGTGACGTACGGGACTGAGACCAGCGCAGTATCCTACCGACAATTTCTATTGGCCAGATCTCCGAATATCTGATACAGTACTTACAGGAAGGGACCAGAACAGCACAATAGCGACCACAGCCACGCCGGCTGTTAGTCAGAGGGTCTTAGCGAGCCGTTATTGGACCAGCTTCGGGAACATTCTCACCGGTGAGGGCGTTTGTCTCGACGATGAGGCGGATGAGGCGCGAGAGTACAGTGCGGTTGTGTGCAGAAGGGGAGTTGTTTCGTCCGCTTAAGAGCTGAAAATCGGGGGTGATCGACATCAGTATAACATGCATAATTTCGCGCCACGGACGCACTGTCCACGACATCACCCCAGCAATCGCAACATCGGCCACCGCGCCACCAGCAAGCCATATCTATGCACGGTGTTATGGTCAGGCGAAAACGACACAGCGATGACGACGCACTGTCTCCGGGACGATGTGCTCGCTGGATAACGAGAGGCGTCCTACTTGATAGTTCTGTAACCGCAAAGATAAGTCGGAATGAACCATGAAATGGGAAAAGTTTGCACTTTAACACCGGTGACGATCCCCGCAGCGAATTGGGTTATCGAAACCTGGGAGGTTCTGTAATCCCTTTATGAAGCGGAGCAAGGCGAGACTTACGATGACAATAAGCACCGGGATGAAGACTCCCTGGCGGATAATATAAATCCGCCAGCAGTAAAACGCCTGCACGATGAGGGATATTACGGAGTCGATAACGGGAACGTCCCACGGGTTAAGGAATGGCTCGTCGAGTTGGATGTGGTCGTTGAAACCGTATACAAACCAGTGGAACGCGTCAGCGGTGACCATGACGGTTTGCAGGATGTCGAGGAGGGCCAGCCCATACACTGAAATGGCATGAAAACGCAGAATGATGCACGATATCTGGAGCACACACCCAGGGCCTTGATGGCAGTTCGGTCCTTCGAGTTTTCGTAGAACAATCTGTCAGCAAGAGCTCAGTAATGTCTGATAATAAGGGGTCGTAGGCAACGAACATAGCTGCACCGCTAAAACGCCCATGAGGCCCCAGTTGAATAATATCCCGAGTAGCTGGAAGCACCAGATGTCAGGTCATTGGTCCTCTTGTTAAGAAATTCAGCAGCTTGCCGTTGGGCCCGTACTGAAAACGCTCATGGAGCGGTTGTTAGATGTGTCCGCCGATTCAGAAAAAAAGCTGTGTACATGGTGGCGGAGATGAAAACCATTGTGGCGCCAGGAGAAGGTGTGGTGGGGGATACGAAAGAGGACATCGACGCAGCCAATGTCGTGGAGGAAGTGGGGAAAACTGGCAAAAAGTCTGCCCAGGTCTTCGTCGCCTCCGTATTTAGCTCTTGCACTCAATAGATTGATCTTTTGATGACATGTCAACATCTTGATTTTCAGAAGTTCATGGAGGCGACGGACTCACGGTCATGAGAAGTCGCAATTTCTGTGGAAAGTCTTCGAAGATCTGGCCTTCCGTTGACTTGGGTTCCGCCCTCCATTGAGGAACCTAGTCGCGGGTAACCCTCGGCGGTCAAGTCACTACTGCTTCAATTTGTTCCGCAGCCAGCAGACCCTCGGCTGAGAATCAGATGAAGTGTCACTGCGGTGCTTCGAACAGATCACAGATAGAAGACTCGATGAAACAGAAATTCACAACCAATGGTTGAGATCTATCAACTGGGCATTCAAACGGAACTGTCTTCTGACAGATGAGATCAGATTTCGACCACTTGGCCTGAACGAACAACTAGTCCTTAACACGTGGAGTGGTCTACTCATGGATGAGGCTTCGTTGCTAGACGACTGGACGCACGAGGGAGTTTTAGTGGGTGTGCGGTCCATGAATGACAGAGATGGGATAGGAGAAGAAAAAAAACGTTCATTGCTGCCCAGACCGTCAGTTCAAGTCAGAGAGGCGGGTTTTGAACTTTTGGAGGATACTGCTTCGCAACAATCAATCAATGATTGATACACCACTGCTATTCGTAGACGCGGAGCACGCCCCAATCAACTCCACCACGCGCTCCGCGAGGCCCCCGGACACTACCCTTGAGGGCGGTCCGGGATAGAGTAAATCAATGGCCCAAATGGCCCCCTACCTCGGTCCGAAATATAGAGTAAATCAGCTCCCAACGGCTGACTGTCCGTCCCGCATAGAGTAAATTGCGGGATGCGAGAATTTCTTTTTGAAACGAGTATAGTCGCGGCTGCCTTGAGTTAGCCATCGGGCGTCCCCGGCAGTTGACTTCCCAGTGGTAGCGGGGGCGCTTGGAAGGCGAGAAGGCACCTACAGCAGCGCGGCAACGAAAAATTGGGCCTTTGGGGAGAAATTTGGTACTTGACACGGTCGGAAATAGAGTAAAACAGGTGGGCCAGCGTCAAATTTCATAGGGTGAATCAGCACCAACTTGGCGGAAAAATCGGACCGCCCTCAAAGGTAGTGTCCGGGGCCCGAGGGCCTCGCGGAGCGTGTGGGGGAGTTGATTGTGGGCCTCGTGACTTCTTACTACCCCCATCTTTTCTTAGTGACGGCTGGATTCCGCAATGGATTCCGTGTCCCCCCTGGTGCATTATTAGTTTTCGCTACGCTCTCGTAAATGACGGCGACGCCGCTCACTCAGTCCAGATTTTGCTTCGTAAATTCACTGCGGCGAAGCCGAGAATGAACAGCAAAAATCTGGAGAGGAAGGAAATGATGAGAGGCGCTGCTAACGCAGAAGCGCGGAGCGCTTACCTTGTGCTGGGTGGTAAAGGCAAAGCCGTGGGCAGCACAAGGAAATTTCCAACGACATATATATTGTCTCGGATCCGGCCTCCGCTAACTCAATAGCACCGAATCAAGACATGCCGATGAAACGGAGGGACAAGGTCGATTGACCTATGGATAGAAGATATGGCGTGCCATTATAAATTGTTTTTTGAGGCGGCGGAGCCGCGTATCACGCGTCGGGTGGGCGCAGAGGCCTCCGAAAAACCTCCCTACCCCCGGAATCCAATTTTACTCCAACCTCTGCCGCGTTCCGAACGCTTCAGGGAAGTAGCAACGAACGCAAGCCCGCCGAAGCGGGCCCCGCATGAATTGGGCTCGGAGAGATAGGCTATAATGAGCTGTAAATGTTGTTGAGGGGAGGTGGTGGTCAAAGATGATGAATGCGACGAGCTCTAGAGCTTAGAGGAGGCGAAGCCTCAGCGCGGCAAGCTGCTGTTCCGCCCCGAATGGTGGGATTGTCGCGGATATAAATCTTCCACGCTGCGGAAGACCAACGGCCGATGGCCTGAATCACGCTCTCACTCAGACCGAGACTGGCGTAAAACGTCGCAGCCCCGGCGCGAGGAGAGTGACCGCCATAGTCTCGCGACAAGAGCGCGAAAAATTTCTTGTCGAACCACGACCGCGTGGGGAAAGAACCGTCTTCTCGTAAGAAAAGAGCAGCGCGTGCGCCATGGCGAGAGTCTCGTTGGCGACGTATTGGTGGAGTAGGGAAACGGGGTCCGCAATTTCTTGCTCTGCGAAGAGGATGTCCGTACCACGATAGAACGGATCACCCTTGTGGTATGGGAGGTGGTATTGAGCTCGCTTGCCGACGAAGACCAACGACGCGCGCTTGATGATCTTTCGCCAGTCAAACAAGGATTTGTCGTTCTTGATGACGAGCTCCCCTGAACGATGGCATCCGTAAAAACAGCAGGAGAGTAGTACTGCAAATAAGAAGTCGTCGTATGACCCGCTGCAGACGGCGAACTGAAGGAACGCGTCGAGGTGTGAAGGGCGCAATGGAAGCTTTCGACGGACGGGGTCGGCTCGAGCTTTCTTCGAGCCGCGGATGGTCGCTTGAACCAAGGGATCCCCGCGGACTTCGTCCCACTCAGGATAAGATCCTTGAGGAAGTGGCGCGCTCCCGAAAGGTATTTGGGACCGGATGCGATGAATTGTGATGTGTAAGCGATATACCGGGACAGGGTTTGGGGCGTAGGGTCGAGAGGAAGTGAGTATTTCATGCAAAACGAGATATAATCTCTCGCACCAATGGCGTAACCTTTGGCAGTGGACAGCTCGATGGACATAACTTGCAGATGGAGTGTCCGCTGATCTAAATCAGCGAGATCCATCTGTGGGCGGGCCTTCCGCGGAGCAGGCGGCCCACCCAGCGCGCTTAAAAGCACTCCCTCCAGCGCGCCGGCAGCAGCTCCCGTGGGGGAGTGAAAAGGCGGACGCGGACCGAAGGAAACTCCCGCTGAAAATCTTCGAGCAGGAAGCGGGAAAGAAGATCAGCTCGGATGTTCTTCTTTCCAGCGATGTGGTGGACACGCAAGTCGATGCCCGACGTCAGAATGATCTGGGCGATGGCCAGGACCACTCCGTTGTGGATAGATTCGCGAGCGGCGAGGGACGCGAGTACAGATACAGAATCAAAGCTGTCCGACCATATGAGTAATCGCCGCGGAGGATTTGGTAACGTTGCGGCGTGGTGGACAGCGCAAAGGATTGCGACGAGCTCCAGGAAGAAAATGTCGATTTTAACGGTGGTCGGACACTCCTTCAACTGGTAAGCAAAGCCATAATTTGAATAGACAAAGGACAGCCCTGTGCGGAGACTCGCATCTGTCCACATTATCATATCGGCTTCACTGTCGTGCCAAGTGGTCGCGTCGACGAAGCGGACACCAATAGAATCGCGTATGACCGACGACAACCAGGTCAAGTCCTGGATAACTTCCTTATTTAGGAAGATTTCCGTGTTGGCATGAACTTTGCCCTGCATTTTGCGGCCGAGCTCGCCGCACCTCGACGACCCAGCGAGCACGTGCAACTCGTCCGAGACGACGTCCATCCTCAGCTACACCGATCGCGACTCGGGCTCGACGTCCATCACTGACCCGCCATCGCGCATCACGACGCACAGCGGCGGGTCCGCGGGTGCGCTCGCCGACGAGCTGGGGAGCCCGCGCTGCCTGCAGATCCAGAACGCGCAGCCCGTGTTCAAGAACACCGTCACGCTCCCCGTCATGGGCCTGCTCACGACCGACAGCCCCACTGAGGCCGAGATGGACCGTCCGTGCTGACGTTTGCGCGCCCAGGCAACTCTACCGAGTTGCTCCCCCTCAGCCCGCGCGAGCCGTACACGGACCTCACGTTCCCGTCGACGCCGTCGTCGCATACGGACGACCTGCCGACGCCGCGCGTGGGGACGATGCCGCTCGCCGTCCCGATGTCGCCGCCACGCACACGCGTCGCGACGTTCAACGCGTTCCACACCGTACACGTCAAGCAGGCCGCAGACTAGGCTATGACCGCCGCCGCCGCCGCCGCCAGCGAGCAGCCTGCGCCCGAGCCGCATCCCGCACCCCCCGTAGAACCGCCAGAGCCCAGTAAAGCAACGCCGAAGAAGCGGCAACGCACGGACAACGTGACGACGTTTCATGGTGGAGGCGCCGAGTCGATCTTCCGTTAGTACGCATACTACTACTACTCCTACGCATTCACGCACGCACGCACGCACACACACACCTATGGAACGCACGCCCCACACACGCACCGGATTGGAAACGGAACGGGAACAGATACGTCTTTGCTTTAAATGTGGAAGGACACTGGCTGGATTTCTCTCTTTTTTTTTTCGTCTCCCCCTCCCGCCCGTTTCCGTCCTCGCCGCCTTCTATCCTTATTCATCTCGCTGCCAGCTTCATTTATTATATACATGCGTACCCCATCTTTCCTTTCGATTTATTTTACATACTACTATACCTTACACCGACCCCCCGCGGCGCACACCTTTAATCGTGCGTCGCGGTCCTTGTTCCGAGCCCCGGACCAAAAGTTCACGCGTACATATTTCTTTTCCTACCCATCTTTCCCTTACATTTTCTATCTATTATATACCGCTTAGACACAGTGCTCTGTAATTTTGTACGTATGCACCCTTGGTAAACGATACAACGACGACGATGATAAATATTTTCGCGAATCACATCCGCCCCGCCACCATCAAGGAGAAATGTATAAAATACATCAAGCTAGCTGTCTACAAGAGCTCGTCGACCTCGCGGCGCCGGTCAGCTGTATCATTCGCATCGTGCTTCTCCTCCCCATTTTTCTTTTTCTTCTTGCTGCTGCTAGTCGACGCCCCATGAATGCTGCTAATACATATTAGAGCGAGGAGAAGCGCAAAAAAAAGACACCCACTTGTGTGCCATTTTGCTCTTGTCCTTGTGCGCTCTGCGTACTTGCGCTTTGGGACGTTTAGCTTCTCGGCGCTCATCGGGATTTGAATCGGGGATGCGTCTTTCTCCCCAGGGTGGGTTGGGGTTGCAACTTGCACACGGACATTTGACCGGGCTCTGCGTATCTTCCCAGTATTCACGACCGTAGTCGATGAATAATTGCTCGCCCTGAGAGATGGCGCGGTTGGTCTGGATCGTCATTGCGTACGTGTCGGTAACATGCACAAACTGCACTCAAGAATGAGCAACGTGCAAGAAAAGTCTGGGGGGGACGTTACCTCAACGTTAGGGCGACAATCATGGTTGATCAGACGTATGGGTCCGAAGAGGATGTGTTTGGTGGATTCCCCGGGGTAGGTGACAACGGAAAGGTTGGTGTGGTCCGCCACAAAGTCGATGGACATGAGTCCAGATAGTTCATAAATGAATTCGTTCGCCTTGAGGTCGCGACTGGCGAATATAGCAAAACCTTTGGTGTGTAACGGTCCCATGCGCAATACACGTAATTGGACTGGGGACCATGGCGCCAGAAGTACAGTGTATGCGCGGAGAGCCCTGATTGCAGGCGTTGGCTGGTTAAATTGAAGCAGAGAAAAAAGATGTACCAGAGCAGAGCGTGGTACGATTCGGCTGGGAGGTTCATTGTGAGCCACATTTCATCAAAAAGGGCGGTAGTTTTCGTCTTCAGGCCGTCGTACGTTTGGTCCACGGCGAGCAGCTGCTCCTGGTGCTACTTGAAGAGACTGCGGAGCTGTTGGACATGTCTAATGTCCTGTATGACAGGTGTTTCCGAAAGATGGGCAACTGTGTGGACGTTGCTGGCGGTTTTCTTCGAGACTTGGGCAAACAAGGCGGGGACGATAAGGTCGTCCGCCACTATTGCGAGGTGCGCGGGGAAGAAGCCTTTAGCGAGACGTTTGGCCCATCGCGCACGCCGCGTTGCCCCGTCGCCCCATTTGAAGGCTGGCGCGTGCATGAGGTGAGGTGATGGGACGAAGAGAGCTTGTACGACGTTACGTTACGTTACGTTTGTGATCTGATCTTCCGCGACGTGGGACAAGAGGCGAGCGAAAATGTTGAAAAGTACATCAACCTCATTTTGGGACAAGTTGATGGCCCTGATTGCGAATCTGAAAATAATTTTTTATATAAGTGAAAATTGGGAGGGAGAGACCATGATTTTATGGTTCCTGACCGTCTACTCATCAGAAAAAATCCGGGAAAATCGGAATCAGAGATTCGGACCCCCGAAATGGGGGGGTAGCCGCGACCGATCATCTTTTCGACGAGTATTCAAGGCTCTAGAGGTGAGAGGACACCGGAGTTACATCACGTTTTGCTTACGTTTTTTCCTTTTTTGGGGGGGTTGTCAAAGAGGTTAGTGTTTGATCGGCTATGATCGCTCGCCTCTTGACGTGGGAACAGTTCAAAAGATAACGCTACGATCGGCGGAGTGTCGATCACACAAGAAAACTGTCAACACTCATGTTTCTTCTCGAGACTGTTTCTTCATCATGTACCTCTCATTCCGAATTGCAAACCACCTCTAGCGCTGACAGCAACTCACGACAGCCATGGAAAGTCGATTCAGGCGTGGGGTTCGGAACCCATCAATATGATCCGGCCGGGATCTGCGTGAATTGACAGATGCCCCTGTAAATCTCGATCGTTGCCACAATGCTCCTCAGTTGACGCCATGAGGACTCTTCCGCGGCTGCCGCCCCACCCTTCCCCCCAGTCCACAGATCCCCTCACAGAGAACATATCTGCCTCACAATTCCAACGATTTTCTGCGTGCACACAAGTCACTCCAGAGCAAATCTCCGTTCCATCCAGTGCATTGTGGCGCTTACCATGGTTGGATCTCCTATAATTCAGATCTTCTTTTTTTGGCTTCCAAGCAGCCACCGGATAGGGTTCTGGATGCTGCACAACTCCTTGGTCATTGGCCAACAACATACTTTGCTCTGCATAGTGGAAATTGATCGTATCTTCCTAAAAAGGAAACGCAAATGATCTTGCCGCGACTGTACAAGCATCCGTTTACTTTGAAATTAAGTACCTGCAATTTGCTTAACTTCCATACACTTGGCAGTTGACTTGGCCCGCCAAGTTAGATCAATGCGATCAGCGAAAATAACTTCTACCATCAGATGGCATCAGATGGCACAAGTTACTTTGGCCATACCAGCCAAGTCAAGCAGTAGACGTCAGGAAACTTATTCTTCAGAGTAGCCGACTCGGAGGACAGCAGTGTGAACATGAGCATTGAAGGACTTGTTGCGATGGGGTCGATCTAGAGAATTCTCAGCCAATAAATTGTGACTCCGAGCACGTTCAACACCAATAATGGTGATATTGAGCCAGTCCGATGCCAGGAGAGGAGCGAGGCAAGATGGGCATTTTTTGAATCCATTTGATTACGTTTCACCTAGCATCCGGTGAGAAGACATCGAGCAGCACCAGCATCCGCTGTGAATCCAGAAGGGAGCGAAGATTTTGCGCATTGCTTGAGCACAAAGCGGGCCCGTCCAGACATCGCAAAAGAATATTGGACATGCAGAAAGTGTATTCAAGAGGGCAGGAGCAACATGGTCAAATCAAGACAGAACAATTGGGCCAGAACGCTGGAGGCCTGGGGCTGTCATATCAAAAGGGGAGGGGAAAACTGCAGGGACAGGGAGCGAGTGTGCTGGCCCTTTATTCATGCACGGTGATTCGGTTTGCAGTGAGAAGATTTTGCGCCGCAGTCAGAGAATAAATCGCGGCGCAGCCAGAGATGTACTGCGAGTCTACTGAATGGAGTTGGGTATGGTTGGCTGAGAATAGAGCGTCTGCAGAATAGGAGAGGATTGTTTAAATTGATGAAATGCGCAGTGCGTACCTGATTGAGAGGAGCAAGGGAAAATGTGGTGAATGTGGACAATGGCGTTCATGGTGTACGCGTACTCTCGGCACGCAACAGCTTCCCAAGGAAATTGATCATGAGAACCAATGAAGCTGTGTGAAGCGCGCAGGAAGTTGCAAATGAATAGAGATGGAGTCAGTGGGCCGCCAGAGGGAGAAAAGGGACATGAGATGAATGGGGAACAGCGCAAACATGTACAATGACAGGCCGAGGTAATCGTTAAAGAACGGTTAATGGCGGATGTCAGATAGATATCAGAGAAGCATGATAAAGATAAGAAGAATGATAGATGAAGAACAAGACGTGCCTCCGCTTCGCTCCGGAGCTTCCAAGCCACATGGTCGAGAATAATTCTGTCAGGGTGGTATTATTCAACTTAAAGAATTAAATGCACTGGGTGACTTTCCATAAGCATAAATTAATTTCTGGGGAATATCTGGGGGTGCCAGCGATGCCGTCATGGCAATCTATACCTATAATCTAATCGCTTGGGCTTTCCATAACGAATAGCTGAGAATAAATCCCTCTAGACGCATACTTCTTTCCCACCGCCATAAGCAATATCCTGACCAAACGTGATTTTGCGCTCAGTTTATTGAGGACAATATTTATGTCCCGTGAGAAGCAGAGCTCTGGATTGGAACTGGGGTATACCCATATCTGTAGGCCTCGCGGTCCCCTAGAGACAGTTTAGATACATGACATATCCAAAAACTAGGTCAATCGGACCATTATTCATTATGGTAAAGCTGTCCGGGTTAAAACCATGATTTTTCTGAAGAAATTTCATTACGTAGTTGTATCAAAAAAGCCGGTATTTCATCCTCTGCGGATTTTCAATGTGATTTGAACGCGCCTACTCCCAAGGAAATCCGACCAAAACTCAGCCCGTGGCGGCTGTTCTAGTCAAAACTGTCGAAAATAGAAAAAAACGAGCCGCGCCTTATGTTCCGCAAAGTGCTGTAAGCCTTATGGAGAAAGCAGCCAGCATGCGCAAACTGATGGGCACCGCCGAATGAGCAAAATCTTAAAAAAGGGTTAATTACTTCAACTTCCCGCTCTACCTTCATGGCGGAATCCCACGCGAGCCCTCCAGTGATACTCTCTAGCGCTATTTACAGCAGCGCTAACCTTCTGTACCAACTAATCGAGGAGGAGAGTGCGCATGCTATCAAGCCCTACAAAGATGCTTTGGACGCCCTGCAGTCCCAACTCCATGGGCTCGCCAACGAAAACACAGCCATTGCGCAGTCCGCAGAATCATCCGAGAAGGACCTCGCCGCGCTGAAGGGCATCTTTGGCGGAGGCTGGACTCGGTATCGGGTCGGCACCCTCGGGTCGTGCGTCCATCCACTTCATTATATTGGGGAGTATTTGGCTTCCTGTTCGTTCAGAAGCAGTTCAGTCTACCCTGGTCCAACCCCCCTAGGGCCTAATTTTTCAAGGGACTTAATTGGCCCTAGGGGGGTGATTTTTGGCAGTGTGGACCATGCCTATGGTCTGGCCCACTGTTTTCAGCAAAATTGGTCTGGGCTGGCCCAGATGGATTCTATATGGGACAGCCCACCCGCCACAGGCGGGCCCGAAAAATTTCTAGGGACGGCCCATGGGCCCATTTTGAGACCAGGACCCCTGGCACCAGCCCAGCCCAAAAAAAGCATTTTTTGGGCCCATTTCTGGGCTATTTTGCACATTTCTGGGTGATTCTGAAAGCCCTTGCCCAGGGCTTTTATCCTGAGCATAATCTATCCATATTGGGGCCCACTTTTGTTTTTAGCAGCCAATAAATTGGCCTATTGGCTTCCTTCCCTGCCAGCTTTCCAGCTGGCTCTCCACCCAGCTTTCCAGTTGGCTTCCTACCCTGCTTTCTGGTTGGCTTTTCTGGTTGGCTTTTGCAGTGGGTTTTTGGAACGGCTTTCCACCCAGCTGTCTGGGTGGCTTTTCGGTTGGGTTTTTGGACAGCTTTCCACCCAGCTTTCTGGTTCAGTTTTCCAGTCAGCTTTCCATCCAGCTTTTTGGTTGGCTTTTCCGGTTGGATTTTTCAGTCAGCTTACCACCCAGCTTTCTGGTTGGCCTTTCTGGTCAGCTTTAAGAATTGGAACACCAGTTCAGACTGTGTTTCATTACCTCCACACTTACTTCCATGTTCAAGATTTTTTACATTGGGCTGGCCCACTAGTTTCATAATCCAATGGGCCATCCCGTAGCCCTTTGCTTACAATGTGGGCCAGCCCACCCATTCTCACATCATACATGGTCCAGCCCATGGTATACTCCAGACGGACATGGGCTTGCCCACAGGGTTTTTTTTTGCATGTGGGCTAGCCCACCAGCTTTCATAATGTATACAAGCGGTCGCCGGCGCTTCGCACCGGCTCTCACTTGCTTGCGTCGGCCTTGCTAGTTTTATTGAAGTTGAGCATGCATTTAAAAAAATTCAACTCAGCTTGACTGGGCTCTACTTCATCTTATGTAGGTCGTGTCTTGACAAAATGTGAGATAACAACTTTCAGTTGGCAATAATGGCATGCCTCGGAATTAAGCGGGGCTTAATATAACAATTATTCATGCCGGTTGAGGGATAACGGATGTCAGCTGTGCAATATAACCATATGGGGATCCAGCTTCAGACGGACAGAAAGCTCAATCTTATAAAGAGGGAGAATAGGTTTTAAATTTTGCTATATCCCATAGTCGATTTTCAGAAAACACTGATTTTTTTTTTTTGTGTGAGGCAATGATGCAAGTAAAGTACGGACTAAACTATCGAAAACTTCATGAAATTCATGAAAAATTCAGCAAAATTCTAATTGAAGTGGTTTGGCTAACAACCCAAACAATGCTGGCAATTAATTTTTGCCAAAACCACCGGCGGTACATGTATTGCAATTTGTATTCTGCAGCTCTGAGTGTGGACCGAATTCTAGCAAGACAATAAGTATATGAATCTTGTAGTCTTTGTTAGGTTGCAGTCAAGTTTAGAATTTTCTACCCAGCCCATCCTTCAAAGCAGCGGAATTGATGAAATAGAAATGCAAGTAAATTCATACATTTCGGAGAAAATATAATTGTCGGGTCGCAGTCATGTTCAGAATTTTCTTCCCGGCACACATCCTTCAAATTAAGGGCAGAATTGATGAAATTGAAACTCATAAGGTGTCAGAATTGATTAAGAATTGATGAATGGGGCACACCCACAATTTTATAAGGAGAGAGATGAACAGCATCTGACCATTGAAGTAGGAAAGATGAAGGAACATGATTTTTTGTGTTTCTGGTGGGTGCTCTGGTTTCGAGATCACAGCCCAATTGACCTCGGCGACAGCAGAAAAAGACGCGACGCGACGGTCACGTGGCAGTTGGGACCACGTGTTGATTATTGATCGATGCGGAGAACGGGCCGGTCGGAAAACGGGCCGGTCTGCAAGATCAGCTGATAATCAATATAAGGCTAGTGCAAAGATTGACAGATGGCGGAGTTTGAAATGGCTTCAGACAGACAGACACGCGTAATTTTAATAAAGGGGTGATGGGCTAGCCCACCATATTTTGTTTTCAAGCTGGGCTATCCCACTCAATTTTATAATCTCTATGGGCCAGCCCATGGTATTTTATAATCTACATGGGCTTGCCCATAGTATTTTATATTTAACATGGGCTAGCCCATAGGCAGAAATAATATTTTTTCTGAGCCAGGAACAGTCTTTGCCCAGTGCTTAGAATACAGCCCATCATGTCTTTTGGCTAGGCCTATGAACTGCAATTTTATTTGGCCAGAACAGTAGGATATACTTGGTCAACCAGCCGATACTCAAAAGGTCAAAAATACAAACCAAAAAAACTCCAACAGCAAGGCTCGAACCAAGGACCATAGGTTGATGTATTAGACATCAGGTAACCGAATACACACACTCTACGACTACACTATAAGACAAGTACTGTAGGGTCTACCCTTGGCACTGACATCCTAGCCCAACATCACCCCTCTATTTTGCACACCTGTCACTATCAAATCAACCATCATTTATCGCCGGCTGTGGGAGTTTATTTTGCATTTTGCGCAACAACTAGGAACTCTTTCCCAGAACCGTCAATACACTCAGAGAGCTCTCGGCAAGCTCTATAACTTTGATCTTGACCATATTTTTAGACCCGAACCACTAACTTCCTTTTTGGGTCACTACGCTTTTTGCCCAAAAAGGAAATTACAGCGTTTTTGCCTTCCTTTGGTCAGAATTCAAGCGTTTTGGATGATCTAAATCCTTGGACAGGATGTGATGGACTATAGGATATGTTCTGGAGCATATTCAGAAGCACTGCAACCGTCGGGTTGGAATCTGCGGTGATTTCACGCCTCCCATTGGAGACTCCCGACCCCCGATGCAGCAGCATGTGGTGTTTTGGGCGTCCCGACTCAATCCCGAAGTAAATGTGGCTCGATACCAGTGTGTGTGGAGAAAATAAAAAAAAATAAAGATAATAAATCGAATAAAAGAGGGAGACTATTTGGCGAAACCTTCCTTTATCACTCCGCATCATTCCGTATCAGTTAAAGTATAGTGCGGAATATTAATGGTAGAATCAATCGGATTTCTATGCCTCCTGAAATATTGGAGAGAATTTATGAGTATTGGAAGCAATATATTCTGGGTCAAAAGTAGACAATCAGGAAAATTTATGTGGGCAATCCAGATGACGGAATCAGCTTGGTACACTGTTTATAGTTGGGTGTATTCCCCTACTGCCCCATATTATTTAGTTCTTACTTCGTGTTCCAGGGAATCAACTGGGAAATTCTCGACTCGTAGATGTAGCACGATCGTTCACATGTAGCACTTTCTGTTTTAGCACATCAAACTGAATATATGTTGATGAGTTTGACTCAAGTCATGGGAAATAAGGGCTTCATCGCAAGTGCGTGCATTTACAATCGAAGTGGTGGGGCGCGAAGCGCCCCACCGCGCTCTTGTTATCTATTCAATTAATGCAATAGATGTTTCTTGAAAGTCCACCAATCGTCCCTCAACATGCTTGATTTTGTAAATTGATGCTACCAGTGATACCACGGGTAAACCTGTGCGGGTTGTAGACCCGCGGGTGAACCCGCATGTACCCGTATGAAATCGGGTACGGGTTCATACCCTTACCCGCATGGGGTACGGGTTACGCGGGTAAGGGTCCGGGTGGAGACTTTCAGACCCGGACCCGTACCCGTGCCCAACACTAACTCAGTCATACTCTCTACCAAGTTTATACTCGTAAGTGACTGTATGTTGGAACATTTTGGCCATCTGATGCAAAATCATGTGCAATAAATTTGCCGAGCACATACCCACCGATTTCATCCGGCCCAATCCCGCCTGATTCTTGGATCTCGAATCGTCCCGACTCTCCACCAAGGAGTTCGATTTTTTTAACACTATCTATGTACTACTTGGGCTCGGCATTTTGCAGGCGAAATCTTCTGTTTTCTTTCCTCACCACAGATTTCTTGGACTGCGTTCCCTTCGAATTTCGACTGTACATGATGGCCCGTCCGATGAGTTCAAAAGAATGAAACCAGCCAGTAGTAAAATAAAATCTCTTCTTGATTTCACATGTATTAGAATTGATCTCGCTTTTGCCCCCGCTTTCGTATGCCGCCGATTTTAGTCCCTCGTCGCCCTTCATGCTTGCTTCCCTCTAGAGTCTATCCTCGTATTGTCCCTCGTCGCTAAGCTATACAAAATATCACTCTCCTACCCAGCCGCCGCTCCGAGGTTCATCATTCTCATTAGTAGTTTTTTAATTGAATCAGAAGGGAATTGGCTTACCGGAAATTTGGGGGAAGTGTTATGTGACATATGTGACCTAACTTAACCTCTCTGCTGCTTTCAATGCTGACTCTCGAATTACCAAACACTGTGGGCCCACCCCTGGAATGTAGGGGTGATAATATTATAATCACTGCGTTTTTAGCAAAATAGTGTTGGTCGGGCGACGCGTGAGCGATCCGGCGGAGCTGGAGAATAGGCCAGTAGATCAGTCAAAAGCTCAAGTAGCCCGAGAGCGGCCTAGATAGCCGGACTTTCGCCCAAGGTGAGCCATGTGCTAATGCCTACTGGAGCTTCGTATGACCTCTTTCGCTAGTTTCACGGAATTTTTCTGAGCTTCCAATACCTGCCTATGAGTCGCTCAAAGTAAAATTTTCAGGCTAGGTTACTTTGGGCTACTGGAGCCATTTGACCCGGTTCAACTTTCGCTTTGAGAACGATGATGAAACGTCATTCAAGCCTCGAAGAAAGCACCAAAAGCTTTGTTGGAGAGCGTTCGAATGGCCCTCAACCCTACTTGAGTAGCGCAAGTTTCGGCCAAGTTCCGCGCACATCTCTCCTGATATAAACGAGGCATACAGCTAAGAACTTAACTCTTTCCTGGACTTCGATCCCCCATCGACTGGATATTCTCTCCATTATCTGCTTGGCCTTCGATAAATCCCTTAATATCTCATGTCTGCCAGCTGCGCGCTTTGACCGCACAATACTATCTGGCGGCATGCTCTCACCTTGTCGAGCTCAGATGGATCGAAGCCAAATTATATCCCATGAGCTCGGCCTTCAAACCAGCGTTGAGGGTGCACTTATGTCTATGCAGCCCGGACTATACGCACGAGAAGTGTGCAGAACGTTGTGTCAGGAGCAGGACGTCTTGGGTACGTGGGTGCGTTCTCAGTCGGCGTCATCTGTCGTCCATGTCCTTACGTCGTTCCACCAGCGCTTGCGCCCAGCAGCTTGTATGCCACATCGTCATTCTTTTCCAGACGTTTCTCTTTCTTGCTACCGTCGTTCGTGATCATGTTCTCGCTGTTCCATCATGTATTGTACGGATTCAGAAGGTCTTGAAATAAATTTATGCTCTTGAAATTTGGGAAAGCTATTTGAACAGTCTTGGCAAGCGCTTCGAAAATCCTGTGCCGTGCCTTCAGACTGGGTTGATGAGGATATGAATATCTTCTCGAGCTATTTGGTTATCCTCAGCAAAGGTTGCGAGGCACGAGAAAAGGCTCATGAAAGGTCGTCGGCCGACAGAGAAAGGCATACTATAGTTCAACGAAGAGATCTGAAGTCGCCCGAGTTAAGGTGTTAGGCATTGAAAAAGGCCATGGGTCTTTTTCGAAAGTCGAGGTTGGACTTTTGTGGAGATGGGGAAAAATTTGAGGTAAATTCAAAAAGGCCGCATATCGACGATCACGAATAGTTTGTGTCGGCCTTTTCAAACGCCGAGGTCGGGCTGCCACAGCTTTTTGAATGGCCCGAGCATCGCTCCCCTGCCTATTGTGCTGAAAACGCAGTGAATGTGCATCGGCCGCAGCCTGTGCTCTAGGGTGGATAATATTATGCCCTCCGTGGGCCCAGCCCTGGTATGTAGGGGTAATAATATTATAATGTGCATCGGCCACGGCCTGTGCTCTAGGGTGGATGATATTATGTCCTCTGTGGGCCCAGCCCCGCCATAAAGGGGAAATAATATTATAATGTGTATCGACCGAGGCCTATGTGCTAGGGGGAGTAATATTATGTCTTCTGTGGGCCCAACCCTACTACCTAGGGCCAACAATATTATGTTGGGTATGGGCTGCACCCTAGGATGTAAGGTGAATAATATTATCATTTGCATTGGCCGCAGCCTGTGTTCTAGGGTGGATAATATCAAGCCCTCCATGGGCCCACTCCTAGTACGTTGAGGCCCTGAGCATCTACAATAAAGATCAGAAACCATGCCTAGCAGGAGAACAGCTACGCACAAACTTGAAATTTCGGTCAAGGTGGGGATGTCACGCGTCACGGGTGACAAGCCGTCCCCAATTTGGAAACTCTCCCTTCTCTGTCTGCTTCAACCTCGTCTTGTATCTCTTCTCTGTTCCAGCTGGTGGAGGGACCCGTCCAAACTGCTTGATCTTCTCACAATAATACACTTATAGCTCGTACATAATGGCCTACGTCTCCTCTAGTCCTCCTCGCGCACCACCAATCCAGTACGAAGCGCCTATGGGAACTCGCTGGGCAAATGAAACCGCTGCAGCCGGTGGAATCGGTGCATTTGATCTCCCTACGGACCCCAAGTTCATCGGCCACTGGATCCTCGGCGAATGCATAGGCAAAGGTGCCTCTGGACGAGTCAAGATCGCGAGACGCCGGGTCGCTGGCGGACTCGCCGCGGTCGGGATTCTTCCCTTGGCCCGTATATTGAGGTAGCGGTAGACTTACACCACCTTGCGGACCCTGACTGAGAATTCGACATCCAACTAGGAATGGCATAGATTAAACTGCATAGAAAGTCTTAGAATCACTCAAGGCTCCTGGTGTCGAAAATGCGATGTACACTTAGTAAAGGAGGATAGAGTCCATGGATGTGACCGTAGCATGAAGAATCAAGGGCTGAGCGGGAATGTTGATGCGGATTCCGAGCGCAACTTCTAACATCTGGCGTCGTCAACTACGTGACCATTCAACTTTATTGATCAATCCGGTTGTCATTCATCCACGTCACCCTTGGCCTCCTTCCTTTTCACTCACTCCCTCGTTGCATTTACAGCTTGAATTCCTGCTGAAAATATCCAGATTAACCATCACGTTTTTTCTGAAAAAATACCCAGAGGAGCAGGATCACTCCGGATTGAAACATACGAAAAGGGCATCAATCTCTCTGAAGAACCCCGCACACAAACTGAGTGAGCACTTGTCCTTCTAGTTGCTAAGTTCAGTTGTCCACGTCAGCAGTGAGCACCGCAACAATTTTCAGAATGATGGAAAACGCACCTTCTGGTTTGCAAATCGGACAGTTTCGGATCGCCGCTGACGGCTGTTAGCGTGATATGTAAAAGTGTATGCCGCCACTTATCACCTCAATATTATCGGCCTTACAGTAAACTTGGGGTGCTTCACAACTCCAAATATGTCGTGCTATCAAATACTAGATACCTTAGTAGCGAAATAGAGGCCTAGTGCTATGCGGCGCTATTTTAGTAATGGCACCCGGCTATCGGTTGCTAAATAGCAATCTATAGCAACGACCTGGAGCCATCGCTCGCTACAAAACGGGGGAATAGGTAATCTGCTATATGATCTATCCCAGCTATGTTGTGCTCAATAGTCTTCGGGTTTTTTGTTGATTCAGTTTCTGTGTCCGGCTCGAGGCGCAGCCACAGGTAGTTACCATCACATTGTATCTACACAGTGCTCTAGCCCAATAATCATCAGAGCATTTCCTCCTGCGCACTCCTCTTCCGGCCAGGTTTTTCTTCTCTCGGTACACCAAACCTTAGCCCGTTTCTGATAGGTGGGTTTGGGCCGTAACGGTTTGTCAGCCATTTCTAATCCAAATATCGCCACCGACGTGATTCAAACGCTGCGAGCATCCAGGCACATCTCTCCGATGGACTTTTAACAGTTAGTTGGCCCCGGCCACAAGCGATAACGGAAGAAGCAGCGGAGGAGCCAACTTACTCGAGGACGGAGAACATGGTTTATTTTCCTTGAACGACGCGGGTTCGCACGATATCACTTTCATTTGTTTGTTTGTTTTCCATTATTTCGCCTGGACCCCCTAATCCTCGTAGTAAATACAGCTCCGGACAATCAAAGTCAACAAGAAAACTTGACCAATTATTTAGACCCCGGAAAGTGTTACAGGGCAAGGAACTCAATTAGAGGAGTCAAATGGTACCCAAACCAACTGATTTCTGCTGTTTAGTTTTGAAGGATCCAAAAATTTGGCCGTAACCCTATATTATGTCCAAAAATCTCGGGAAAATATGCAATCGATAGCTCTCGATTAGTGGAATCCGAATCTATAAACAGCTAAGGAATTCAACCAACCTTTCTCGCAAAAAATAGTTACAAAGTTTGGTGTTTCAGGGAAAATTGGCCCAACGGTTCCAAACAGGTCAACACTCAGGTTTAGCTCTTGAAATAATGATGTAGGGGCTTTAAGTGAGGTCCAACACTGCTTGCATCCAGAGGATATATTCATCCCCATGGCCCCGACCCCCAATGGTGGTGCTGAAGATGTGTTGAAATGGCCCAAAATTTTGGCCACACCCTATTCCTCGTGGGAAAAAAGTCGGAGGGGGTCTTTCGCACGTGCTTTTAGGCGTAGATTCTCAATCAAAATCAATTAGAAATTCGGATGTTTCAAAAAATTCCACAATTTTTTTTGAGGCTTCAAAATTGTTGAGGAAGATCCAATCTCCCCCCTCTCCAACTTAACCCAGAAGAAACTGAGCAGCGTCAAAATCCAATCTTCCCTCTTTCCAATTGATAAGAAATTTAACCCAAATGAAACTAGGCACCGTGACACGCACGAGGTGTCATCGGGTCGGTGGATTCTGCTGGCGCCATTCCTCGACCGTCAATCTTGTTCTGAATACGTACGAGAGCGCGATTGCACTCGTCAAAGCTTTAAAGAACGAGAGGGTTTTGGCCACAGAAATGACCGTCGTTGCAACTTCTTATTTCGGCGAGTCAACGGTCCTTGCACAATCATCACTAAAACAACAGAAAGCAGGGGTCAAATAAATGTTCTCGATGCTGTATTATACTCTGCCATGATCAATCTGGCCTCCCAGCATTTGAAACTGGACACCAGTGCTGTGAATAGATCAAACTTTGTTCTTTTCTTGGATGGTCACATGTGCTCCGGTCCTTGCACCGGAAAGATGCCCCCGGTACGATGGAACAATTTCGTATGGATAAATTGTGAAGCATACATATTTTAGACCCAGAATTGGGGTCACAATTGGCTTCTCAAGTTGGTGATTTTGAGCAAAAAAAAAAGCAAAAATGACGAAAAATGCTAAAAATAAGGAACTTGCATTGGCCATTACAAGCTCAATGCCTATCAAATCAAGTGAACTAAAGTGTAGTTATGGTCTATTTTTTGAGTGCTTTCATCCTACTATGACCGTTTTTCGATATTGTGGTTATCCACAGAGTCAATGTTTCGGAGAATGACACTTTATTTTATTGTGGAATATTGAGATAGGTATGATATGGGTTGAATGATGCCTAAACTCCCATATTCCATGTTAGTATTTTATTTGGAGTGATTTCACCAAGAAATGGGCTGAAACAACCCTGTCCATTTCTTTTTGCCACCACTGGCACTGTATTTTGCCGTTCAAACCCTTTCGCGCAACATCCATCTTCGGGCTGTTTGCTTGTTCTGTACGGTTGATCCACCACTACCGCGAGTTTTATAACAACATTGTTGAGTATTTCAAATTGCCGCCAGGCCCTGTCGCGCGCAACGAGGTAGCTCCCCTGCTCGATTGGTGGAACACGTACGTCATTTCGTGGCAATGCTGCAGACATTCACTGTGGAAAGGAATATAACTTCACCCAAGTACCCCAAAAGCACTCGGAAGAAGTGCTGTTGCGTACTCCACCGGAGTACCCGAGGTACTCAGAGGTAGGCATGAAACGGCAGAATACCGGCCCATATGGAGTACCCACAGTACTCTATGGCAGTGCTTTGGGGCACTCACCGTGAGTGCTCCGAGGTACTCCGTCCGAGCGCTTCATCGTACTCAGTTGGAGTTCCTTCAAGTACTCATAACAAGTGCTGCAAGGGACTCAAGTAGAGCACTGGAGCACTCCTCTTGAATGTCGCCACATAGTTGCAATAAAAACATATATTCATATCTAAGTACCGGGCCGACTACAACACCGGTGGGCGGGCTCTAGAGGAAGTCCACAAGTGGTTCAAAAGTCAAGTCACCGGCGACGAATGAAACTCTAGAACGGTGATTTGAAGTCGTGTTCGTTGAGAAAGCAACGTTAGAAGATGCATAGTCTGGAATCGGAATGTAACTCACGTTGTTTGGCGGATGGGCGAGGCGCGGCGCTGAACCAAGTAGTCATTGAATAATCCGCAAATGAAATAAAAGCAAGAGCCACGCACCCATTCACTCCCGCACCGAAATTTAGTCTGAGACTCGGTGATAAATAGTCGAACTCAGATGACAAACCCAGATGACAAACCAACTCGCCTAGCACTCAAGTTCCAAATCGGCGAGCGTCGGGTTCAAGACGAGAATGGATGGAAAGCGTACAACACAGGGCGGCACATGATGGTCGGTTTCGCTTTGATGTTGGGCAAGTCAAGGCGCTTTGAACTGTTCGCTTCAAGATTGGACTGGAGTTATATCAGTATTGCTCAAGACGATACGCAGAGAACCGACAGAGGCATGTAGGCACCTACAGAGTTGGCAGCGCGCGCATGATACACAGTCGAAAATGTTGGCGCACGGGATGGGAGGCATAAATGATACCCGTTAGAATGATGGTATGAGGTGTCGGATGAAACTTACCTCGACCCAACCGGGATGAAATTAAATGAGATCAGGACAAATCTTGACACGAAAGAGGTCAGCATCCATGCCGGCAGTCTGCAACATCCCTTCCTCAGCAGCGATTCCGCAACATTGCCGTCATATATCACCTGCGGCATTCAAACTCATTCGGGTTAAACATGTAAGAAACAAGACATATACGCATACACTTACCGGTCGTTGAGTTGCGGTAAGGATACCGTCTTGTCAGGAATGCCGAAGGTTTGTCGTGGGCTTGGGTATTGTGTTATATGTGAATGAAGAAGGTCAGCATACTGAACACGCGTGCTATGATCTAGGGTCAACGGAAACGACGACTTGCAGTCTGTTGGTGCGCTCAAGAAGCGCAAGAAAAAGCTTAATGCAGGGAGATCTGGCTGTCGCCGCGGGGAGGGCGGGAGAAAACGGAGGTAAGAAGAAAAGTGATTATGAAAAGAAGCTGGAAGAGAAAAAAGAGAAGAAAACGAAAGAAAGAAAGACGAGCCAAGAAGATTGAGGGATGCCAGGTGCCACATGTAAAGCCAGGGGACAGAGAGCTGCCTCACTCCCAAGCTGTCCGAACGGAGAAAAAGAAAGAGAATGTGAAGAACCAGTCCGGAACCGGTGCCAGTGCAGCTGCCTGCGCAAGGACACGAGTGGGCCGAAGGGGCAAGACGCGCTCCCGGCCCCGGACTCGCCACCGCTGCACGAGCAGGAGAACAAGCAGAGGCGCTCAAAGCGCGATGCGTAGCGCCTTGAGAACAAGAACGAGAAGAAAGCAAAAGGCGGAAACACACCGGATGACATTCGTGGGTGTTGTACCACGAGCGCCGGATCTTGACGCGCTTCCTACCCAGTCGACGCCGAGCTGGAAGATGTCGCCGTCCCTGGGCGGTAGGAGCGGCCGGTGTGTGCATTTTTCAATATCGCAATGGCAGCACGCAGTAGAAACAGGGTAGCATACGCCATAACGGGCCGAAGAAAGGGCGAAGATAGCCGTTAGAAAAGACGAGAAAGAGGGAGAGCACCACCGCACGCACCTCTACGCAATCATCGTATCGTTCGACACGTCCCGCTGCCGCTCTTCGCGCCGCATCAAGAAGGGCCGTGCTGCTTCTCTCCCGCATCGTCAGGCGCGGAGGTGTAGATCTCGGGGTTGTTGTTACTTGGTGGTGATGGTTAACGCGGGAAGAACAGAAGGGAGACGAGCGGGATTGCATGGGGGGAGGGAAGAGGGGGGGAAGGGGGAAGGGCAGCGGAGTAGGGCAGTAAAGCATGATGGATCGAAATTGAGGAGGGGGGTGAAGGGATTGAGAGATTGCGGGAAAAAGGCAGGAGGGGGAAAGAATGGAACACAAGCAAGAGACAAACCGCTAGCATATCCAACAGCACTTTGAACACTATTGAATAGTTTAATTTGCATATTGACCACATGCCCCAAAATGGCATTTTGAATCACATGCTTTGTAATGGCATTTTGAACACTATTGAATGGTTTAATTTGCATTTTGAACCACATGCCCCGAAATGGCATTTGAATCAACATGCTTTGTAATGGCATTTTGAACACTATTGAATGGTTGAATTCGCATTTTGAACCACATGCCCCAAATGCCATTTGAATCACATGCTTCAGAATGCCATTTGAACCCTGTGGCCTCACTATTGAATGGTTTAATTCAGCCAAGAGCAGGAGGGATAAAGGACCACTAGACATATTTAAGGTTGAATCAATCCCACGAGATATTTGCATTTTGAACCCCATGCCCCAGAATGGCATTTTGAATCACATGCTTCGTAATGCCATTTTGAACACTATTAAATGGTTTAATTCACATATTGAAACACATGCCCCAAAATGGCATTTTGAATCACATGCTTCGTAATGCCATTTTGAACACTATCGAATGGTTTAATTCACATATTGAAACACATGCCCCAAAATGGCATTTTGAATCACATGCTTCATAATCCCATTTTGAACACTATTGAATGGTTTTAATTTGCATATTGAACCACATGCCCCAAAATGGCATTTTGAATCACATGCTTTGTAATGGCATTTTGAACGCTATTGAATGGTTAATTTGCATTTTGAACCACATGCCCCGAAATGGCATTTTGAATCACATGCTTCATAATCCCATTTTGAACACTATTGAATGGTTTAATTCGCATTTTGAACCACATGCCCCAAAATGCCATTTTGAATCACATGCTTTGTAATCCCATTTTGAACACTGCTTGAAGTTTGCTCTGAGTTAATCCTGCACTGCTGGAGGGGAGAAATGTACCATATGCGTAGGCCCTACCTGTGCCGCCGCCGCCTGCTAGCCCGAACAGATCCAGAGCGGACAAATCAAACGGTGAGAAGACAACGCACCGACGTCCGCTTCTGCGCCATGTCGACGGGGTTCGTTTCCTGCTCAGACCTTTAGCTCTCATAGACGGACACTGACCCACCGGATCAATTATAACCGACGTAGAGTTTGTTCCATGAGCCCGCCAAGGGCCTCTGGGCGCATTCTAGCAAATTCGTAGGAAAGGTGAAGCGCCCAGTGAAGACGTTTGTTTTCATCGCGAGCCGGGCCGTGGTTATGGAGCGGACAGGCTTCATTCCCTTTAGGTGAGTCCGCCATTCCTGTCTCCGCTGGACTTTTTGCGGGGTGATGGGATATGCCGAACCGACAGTCTGTGTGGCTGGAAATGATGCATGTGTTTTTCCCGTCGACGCTCCTAGGCCACGTTCACGGGTCTTCTTGCATTGCACCTCTTTCATCCTCAAAACCTGCAATTATGGCCCGGCCAACATGTACATAGTGCGGGAAAATCGATTGTATATCTACAAATTGAACAGATTTTAGGGCTTTCCACGCTGACCAGGAATCATTATCCCTTGAGATAGGTCAATACCCTTGGCTGCTTAGTTTTATCATGTTTCAGAATTTCGCTTATCTGCGGGCGCTTGTGGTTTACCTGGTCCGCTGATTGGACCCGGTGCACTGTTTGATACCAGTCAGGCGGTGGTTGTGCAGTGAAAGGCGGATAAGCTTTGAGATTCAACTCACTGGTGATGCAAGATATTGTTTGGGGTGTTGGTGGTCTTTTGTGCGCTGTTGCGAAGTGCAAGTGGCGTGGATGACGGAGCAGTCACTGCACCCTCTTGCACTTGATTAGAGGGATGCAGTCTTTCTAAAAGGCCTCTACCAGCAACGTAGAGCTATCCAGACATGCCCCCAGATCAGAGCTGAGTCCTCCATAATTTTATTTCTCCATCTGTTATTCTTCCCGATATGATTTCTTTTCACCATACTTCAAAGCTTTTATTCGCTGACTGTTCCATTTCATCCGAGCTCCATTCTGCCCATAATTTTGAGACAATACCCATCCGCAGCCGAATCTCAGGTCACAAATTTCACACTGCAAAGCCAGCTGTTTTTCCCATTCACAAGCCGTTTCCGCCACTCGATTATACCTCGAGTTCAATACCTGCTGAACCACGCCCAGAGTCTCTTGTCATCCCGGATGTTGAGAAATGCCTGATATAGAGAGAGGGTTTGCTTAAAGGAAAGGAGGTGCGGACAGTGTGGGAGGGCCGAAAGTGGAGGACGAGATTCTAGAGGTGCAGTTGTTGTGATGATATAGCGTGAGTTTCTGAACATGGGATTAGCTAATCATTTTCTGGTTGATCCTGCTCTGAAGGATTGGCGGGGTAAAAAGCTTAACTCTCGCTAAAGGATATCCATCCGGTTTGCCTCACAGACCCGGGACAATATTTTGAAAATATATTCCGGCTGTATTGCTTGCCATACGAAGGAAAGAACTTGAGTTGGCACAGCCACTCTTTTACGTAATTTGTCGGTCTGCCAACAAGCACCTCCTGTTTACTATCAGACTAGGCGTATCAGCTTGTCGTCGGGATCGCCAGGCAGTTTCTGAAATACGTGTTCCCATTGTTCGTTAAAAACTTGGTAAGCACCATCTTTGGCAGCAGGAAAAACAGGTGTGGGATCGTCACCCTTGCTTTGTCCAGGGGTAAGATATTTTGCAAGAGGACCCTTGCGACTCCCAGAGCGATAAGAGGCGGGGAGATTGTTGATGGCGGCTTCCAAGGCTTTTAAGTCTTCTTCGAGTGACGGTGGGGCGGCCATTTGATGCATCCCCGTGATAGGCTCTTCGAAAAAGATCCGTCAGTGTTGATTGTGCTGATGGTGTGATGGGATCGTCGCTGCTAAGCAGTAGGCTGATCCGCTTCTTGGGACTTACACACTTTCTCCCCTTAGGGCTCTCTTGAGGGATCCTAGGTAGCAAAGGCACGGAAAGAGATTCTCAGCAACCAGTCTTTTGGATCGGAAAATCGGACGGAATGGACAATAGTGTGACCTTCCCACACTAGCAGCTCGTCTGCGCATCGTCGCGGACGCTGGAGCGCGCAGTGGAGCGCGCCTCATTCCCGAGTCATCCTAATCTTATAATTTTCGTAATGTATTCAACTTCCCCGAATCTTTCGGTTTCAAACATGTTTTCAGCCCAGTTTTTTTTGCAGTATAACGGTTATGGCAACGTTGTTAGCCGGGGTGAAAATTCACTTTTTCCAGTGTGATTGTTGGTGCTTAGGCTGTGCTACTTTAGCAGTTACAAGGGGGACATATTGATGGTGCTGGCTGAGCTACCATAGAGCTAGAACTACCGAGCTGTGTCACAGATATGGATGGTGAAAATCCTCCACTTATCGGGGAAGAAAACCGAGGACTGGGTGGCTGATACGGTTGTGGGTACTGGTACTGAAGATCCCGCTGTGCGCGTAGTCTCCGATTCAGAGGCACTTCTAAACGATGCACTTTTTCCACTGGCACTACTTTCACCCCTGACAGAACTGGAGACGCTGACGCGTTTGCTGGCTGCGTGGCTGACGTGGTTATGGAAGACGTGGTTGTTGTTGAGAAAGAGCCGGTGTTAGATGCCGTCTCCAGAGAAGAACCAGTAGACTGCGTGGCTAACATCGTTGTGGGTGATGAAGATCCCGTGGGCGTCGTCTCTGATTCAGAGGCGCCACTGGACGACACACTTCGTCCAGTCGCGCTGCTTCCACTTTCGAGAGCAGAGCCTGGGGGCACCGACACGGTTATTGGTGACAAAAACCCGCTGTTGGAGGCCACGCCCGACTCGGAGGCGCTGCTCAACGACCCGGCTGGTGACCTTGTGGCTCCAGTGGAACTCTTTCCACTCATTTGGGAAGGAGTTCCTGGGACGGTCGTCCGGGGAATCGATTGGGAGGGGCTGCTGGACTGCGCGCTTTGTGGTCCAGTCACTCCACTGGAGTGACTCATCATACTGCTTGCACTCCTCAGGGAAGAGAGGTGGGACTCGTTGGCTGACAGGTTCGCAAGTGAGGAAACTCCGGGGCTGGACGCCGTTGCGGATTGAGAAGACATGGGGCTCAACGACGGCGCTGTCATTGCTGATCCTCCCGTCATTGAAGAAGCCGATGTTCCGGGATTTTCACCTCCGATTGAAGATGCTGTTTGAAGTGGGCCAGACCCACCCGCAGCCGGGACATGCAATTCATCATTCTCGGAAACTTCGAGTTCGAATGATGTCCCATTGAACGATATCTTGATATCCAGCACTGTGAATCTTGGATGAGAATGACTCGCTTATAAGGAAAACTTCGGCCCACTGTCCAAACCGTTCTCCTTTGTCGGTCCGTGAACTCGCTGTTATGATCAATGTCGTCGCGAGGACAGCAATCATCGGTAATAGTTTTATCATTTTGATTCCTGTTATGTTATAACCTGGGGCCAGCTTGGGTCTGTCTTAGGTAATGGTAGATTTTTACTTGAGACAATGGTTACATACCCGCAGATTTCAAAGTGATGCTGCATTCACTTTCCTGGACAGTTCTTATATGTAGGAAACGGATCCGCAGGCCCCGTGAGGAACAGAGGGGGAGTAAAACATGTCGAAGTTCGGCACATACTCCCATCAGGGGCAACGTCGCCGACTGGCCAGAAAGAGATTGTGACTGGCTAGGCCACAGCAATCAAAATTCCCGCCTTCATCCTGCGAATGTGTTACCTTAATTCCAAAAGGCCGTGGCCTGTATCTTCCCCAGTGTTCACGGAAGTTACCTTCACCCGGCTAGAGACTTCCATCCTGGCTCCCTTCTGTCTTCATCTCATCTTTTCCAGTTTCCACGAGTTCACCCAGCCCCCATTCCCAATCTGTTGCCTCTGCATCTCTGCGTTCATCCTGCCCCATTTGCACGAATATTAGAGAGTTTGCGCAGAGCCACCAGTCTAACTGGTGGCTGCTCTCTCCGGTGTGCAGTGCAGTCATTCAGCTCGAGATAGCCACCATGCAATCCTCTCCACAGGGGCTATATATGGTGGCTAAAAGACCCCGAGAGATATGCTGGCGGCAGAGAAAAAATAGTGGATATCAGGAAGGACACAACGAAACTTACCTGAGCTCCCTGGCATTATGACTAATCTCTTGTGCCGCATATTTTATGCTGTGTTTTAGGTGCTGGAAATATCCTATCCATTACTCTCCATGTGCGCTTGTCCCCTCAGTGAACAATTTTATGCCTCAAATCTTGGAAAATATGTTTCAAAACAAGTATGACATTTTCCAACATCACGGAGCGGTAAGGGAGTACAAATATGCATTTATTTGGCCGGAAAAACAAGTTGGACTCAATGCATAGAGGAATTCAAAAATATCCATCTTTAATTAGGGACACTTGGAGACGAAATTTAGGACTTTTTGGTGTTCTGTTTCTAAGTCCGCACCCTTCATTTGGCGGGCTCACCAAAACATGCGACGAGGCGGGCCGCGCCGGTAAATCAACTTCTCTTATTACCCCTGATTGTGTGATTGTTGTGTTGTCTGATTGTTGATTTACCGGATGGGACGAGCCTAACAGAGGTATGTAGAGTTATCCTCGATTGACCTAAATTAACGGTAACAATGTATCAAGCATCGTGACGCGCTGGACGCAAAATTGGTTTTTTGAGCCAATTTCCGTTAATTTTGTGACTTGTTTCGCATATTCGAAAATGCCCTCGGTGACCCGTGACAGGTTCGAAAATTTTCTTAAATTTTGGGCCCTGTGACCCGTGACAGGAGAAATGAGCGAAACTGTACAGTATAACGAATGCGAGTCGTTACATGGAGGTTCCTCACTCGCGGAATATCCCAAGAAAGCCTGCAGCCTCAGATGACTTGATTGTGGCACGGAAATCTTCTAGGAGTGAGCGGCACAGATGGACCTGAGTCCACAGTCTGTCTGTAAAGTGGCCCGCGTGGAAGACGAACGTAAGGGAGCCCATATCATAGCCCATCCCCTCCAGGGTCGAGATCAGCGCCTGACGCCGCGCACCCCCCATGAGCCCTTGCGGAGCACATCAATGATGCACTTGGCAATCTCGAAGGCATTCAAGATATCGCCGAATGAACCAAAGGTAAGAGCGAAGGCTTTTTGCAGTACCGAAGGTGCGGATCAGTTTTCTTCTATTTTGGGATGATTTCAAAGAATTCACAATATCTCTGTGATTCCCCACCAATTGCCATGAAAAGTAGATAGAATTACTCAGCTAATTTGGGCAGAATTAGTGATAGAATGAAAGTTGTGAAAATATTATATACAAGGGACTGGTCGGGCCGCTTCGCGGCCTCCCATCCCCTTTTGTGAAAGTTATTCACTCTTCAAGGGGTAACGTACCAGTCAAATCTATGGTCCACTTGGTTGAATTTAGCTGTGTTGAATTAGGTTGGCTATTCACTGCGCAGGATTTGGTGTATTTCTGTTCTCTTTCGAATGTAATTTCAATTCTGTCGAAGGTGTTTGTTCCAAATCCAGGGGAAATCACCAATGAGTTGAAATTTTACACAGCAACAAAAACTGGAGTTTATCTGTCTGACTTCGTTGAATTAAGCTTAGTCGATTCGAGTATTCATTGTGAGGTCCACAAAGGATCCTTTCGACCCTACCATAAATTCTGACCTCAAGAGGTGAAGGTTTTTCAAATTGAACTTATCTGTAGGACATCTGTTAATTTTGTATCTGTTAATTTTTTTCCAGCGGTTGATTACATTTGACACTATTTACACCAGGAGGAACATGTTGGCCGCGTGCCGCCTTTGTTTCGATGGGGTGAGAGACATCTGTCAAAATTAGCGCCAGGGCAGTGTCTGTCAAAGTTATAGTTCGCCGCGGCAGTTGATACCTGTCATGTCTGTCAAGTTTGCTGGAAGAATGACGTCAACGTGACGTTTGCCGCGTGCCGGATGCTGATTGCCTGTGAGCCGGTGGGAGGAGAGCGCTCGGGAATCACCTGCCAAGTAATATATCAGCGGAGCTTAAAAAGCTTCGGACGGACGGACACACGTATTTTATAAAGAGAGTGATTCAGTAAGAGTGGTTGACAGGGCCATTTTGTTGATGAATCCAGTGTATAACCCTCTAGACGGGGATCCGAGGCCGCGGAGCGGCCGAGCACCCGCTTATATGACTGAGATGGGTTGACGAGGGAAGTGAAGGTGGGGGAAAAGGGTGGATGCGCCCAGTGACGCTCGTTCATTCCTTGTGTGTGTTATATATCTACTCAGTACGGATGCCGTACACATGCATGCATTATCTGCTGTTACTCCTTCTCTGGTGGTTTATACATAACCAACTGCGTCTGAAGTTTGGATAACCATGGATCCCGATTGCGTCAGCGGCCAGCGATTGGTAAAATGGGTGCAACTTCTCGGATGTTGATGATGGAGTGTGTTGAACGCACATAAGTTACGAGCTGCGAATGTGCGGGACAGACAATTATTGTAACGTTTAACGCAGTCAGGTAAAGGAGCGAATGAAATAAAAGTGTGATCCGTTTTCGCCTCCATTCAGACGCGGGGAGTCGAACCCCGGCGACTGCTGTTGTGGAATATTGTTTGAATTTTCCAATTCCGGCCCCATATTCTTTTATATTTTCTGTAACGGACACAACATTCCTTCTGAACCCCCTATACCATTTCTGACTTATTTCCCTACACATTCCTTTGCTTTCCTCGCGCTCCGTATTTTACGGACACACACACTCATTGACTTTCGTTTCATCCCAACATCTCCGCGATCTATTCAATCACTAAATACCTACAAACATCTGATTAGCTATATAAACCCTAGCGTGAGATCTTTGACCTCGGTTAATCGACTACTTATGCCAGTCATTTCGTGCGACCCCCCGTGTGCCGGACTAGCATTCTGCTTTCCGTCACATATTTTTGACTGCTCGCTTTGCGTCCTAGCTTCGTTGGACTACCCGGTCTGATCAACCGCTACCGTCCACCCTTGTTTCGACGCCCCCCAAAACCGACGAACTGTACGCTATGGATATAGGACCTACCCGCCTTGTGGTGCACGCAGGGGTAGCCCCCGTGCCGCGGCCTATTTTAGGTACGTCCACTCCTTCTTCATCTTCCACCCGCTCCCTCGCTGGAGCACCCTCTACTGATACTCTTCTCCTCAAAACATCTCGCCCGGTCACCCCCGAGCTGAACTCCAGCTCGGTGGTGTCGGGGAGACCTCCCTTTACGCATCGCGGATTGGGAGACGGGCTCGGCGGTGCCGACCCGGAGCCCGCTGGTGGCGGGCTCGACCTTTCGCATGACACCTTCGGTGTCAACCTGCCGCTCTTTGAGCCATTGCCGCCCCCACGCAATTTAGTTTCTAGTGTCCCGAGCTCTGACGAGGGCTCGTGGCCAGCAACCCCGATGGTCCACTCATTTGCACTCTGAGTGGTTAGTTCCGGAGCACATGACTACGTCAAATATCATGTACAATGCTCCTGATTCAGAAATTATATTGCCTGGTCATACAACGCTGGCCTTGAGCCGCGAGGCTCTTCTGAGTCTTGCGAACCAGCCTTCCTTAATCTTGTCGAGTGTTGGGGAACACACATGATCGTGTTCTCCCAAGAGGTGGGCGGCCGAAAGAGCCGAGATATTATGCACCGCTTTGGAGCTCCACCGGTGGCCGGTCTGACCCATTTTTGATTTCGCGAGTGCCGGTTCGGTCGATTTCAGTATAGCTCCCTCAGTTCTTGACGGATAGCTAAGGAGAAAAAGGTGCGCCCCCCCATAAGCATGCCCTCCGAATAAGACTGCCGCCTCACTTTCACTCTATTTTGCTTCAGAAAGTTCTTTAAGTGAATTGATCTCTTGTTGTTTGTCGCCAATTTCGGTCCGAGCACTACGTCATCACTAAAATCTTTTCTCGCCCAGCTCTGGCCAGCGTTTTCTGAGTGCGGAGAACGGTCCGTAGGCCATCGGACCGATCAACCGCTCGCGTGGACCCCCTCCCCCCCCTCCTTTGGATTTCTGAGCATGATATCATCAATTTTCTGTCCGCCCACCTCTTGTGTTCTCCCGGCGTTTCACGAACCTTGTGTGCAGAGCACGTGAGCTCTCGGAAAGATGCGCCATCAGCGACTTCGGACCGAAAAGGATCAAAGAGGTTCTTTGGACCCACACATATTTCTATTGAATTAGGGTTGCCTCCATTTTAACCGAAGACTTGGTGTGCCGGCTTGACAATAAAATGCCGGTGTATCCATGCAGGACTTCTAAGTCCGCGGACGAAATTCGAGCGAAACCCAGGTCCCACAAAATGCTCGGTTCGGCGCGAACAAAAGAACCCAGATTCGCCCGACTGCAGTGACCAGCATCCTTTGGGTGGCTCTTCAAATCTTTCGACAGGAAACTTGCCGTACGAGACAAAAAAAAATAGAAATGGCTCCGGAACTAGCCTCCAAAGGTACATAATTCTCATGGTAGCGGATCACTCCGAAAATCTGGATCAGCCAATGCCGATAATCATTCCTTCCAAGCGCCTCAATTTTAGGACCCACAAACGCGAGGGTCCTTTCCATTTTGACCCATGAATACGTGGAATAAAGAGAACGTCGGTGAGAACCCACCCCACCCCCCTCCTTCTGTCCCATGGATAGGGATTATTGTCGGTTTCTCGACCATGAAACACCACACTCTCCCGGACTTTGGTCGGTCATGCATTCGGGGGTAACCATAGAATTCATTGATTCAACCAAGCGTCCACGACTCTGCCTGAAAGATCACATAAATTAGAATTCCCGCTGCCCTCGGCCGCCCGCAGAATGAACACATTCACCTGGCTGGGGGTATAGTTGAGCTCTGCGCGAGCCTAGGAGCGGGCTACAACGAAGGGGACCCTCTTGGGCGTGCATTCAGTCGGTGACTGCTTTGGAGCCATTCGACGTAATGATAACCTCTTGATTAGCGACCAATCCTGCGTCCGTCTTGAAGCAGGCCTGGAAAAAGAATTGCTTAACCATGTAAACCTTCTCCCCGGCGTTCGCCTCGGACTCTGGTGTGGACAGTTTTTATCGCCTGTCCCAAACTGCTTATATCTCTCCCTAGGGCCATCGAAGATGCACCCGGCAAGAAGAGACCGGCTCCGTTTCCTCTGCTTATCAAACTTGTGATATATGCCAGCCTCACGGGGTCGCTTTCACTACGTGAAATTTATGCAGAATTCCGTGACAGGTTTCCCTGGTGCAGAAACCCGCATGATAACAAGTGGAAGGTGCAGTGAAGCGCACTCAACTATTGCGACGATAAACCAAGCCCTTATTTAGGAATCTATTCGCCACTGCCTCTCACGAGATAACTCATTTGTGAACATTGACCGCAAATCAAGTGCAGTTGGGCGTCGTGGTCGATGGTCACTGTCGGAAGGGGCATGCTGAAGTATAGGTATAATGAACCGAGGGCATCCGGCCGGCAGGATGGTTAAATACTTGGAAGACGAACGGATTGTCACGTAATGCCTTACCAATTCGGATCAAAAAAATTGCCTCGCCCCGCATTCCACACCTCCGAGCCTTCAACGGTTGTTTTCTGGCTAAACATTCTCTCGCGCCATCCAAACTTCGACTTGAAGAAAGTAGTCGAGTTTAAAATGATGTTACTCAGTCTATTTTCGGGGGCGAGTCCCAACGCGTGCTTTATGGTTGTATTCATTCCTTGTGTTCGGGATATTGATCAAATGCCGGATGGACCCACACATCGCCCAGCACACCAGTAAGGGAAAATTGTTTACATAAATCTTGTTAAAGGAAAACTGTAAGTCGAGCAGATCTAGAGGCGTCCCACTGAGGGAACCTTACGATAGGAATAGGAGTGATAGAGCGGGCCTTGACAAGCCAAGCCACCCTGCATTGTTAGGGTGTTTGCGCCAAGTTTGCGCTTGCATGTTCAATCGTCAGGCTTGGGGAACCTTTCGAGCGGGCCTTGACAAGCCAAGCCACCCTGCATTGTTAGGGTGTTTGCGCCAAGTTTGCGCTTGCATGTTCAATCGTCAGGGCTTGGGGAACCTTTCGAGCGGGCCTTGACAAGCCAAGCCACCCTGGCATTGTTAGGGTGTTTTGCACCAAGTTTGCGCTTGCATGTTCAATTGTCAGGCTTGGGATGTGGGTTGTCGAGCCGGAATATCATGGTAAAGATCGCCTTGTTATTATTTTGCACCTAGATTCCCTCTTGCGCGGAGCGCATCTTATTCCTTTTTTGTAGTAGTCATATTCCGGTCGTGTTTCCCTTCAAAACATTGCCTTGATGCATTCAAAGCCTTTCATGTAAACAAGTATATAGATTATCATGCTAATGAGATTGCATCCTAAATATTTCAATCGGCAATTCTTTTGCATAATTCTGGAGGTCGACAAATTGTTTCCTTTCATGAGGTCGATGGATTTCGACGTCCAGAGGGTTCGAAATCCATTGACGTCATGGCTGGGTCATGGGTTGGGAGAGTGGACACACACTGGGCCGTATTGACCATCTGTAGCTGTTCAAAACCGACAGCGTGGAGCTACGAAGTAAGGAAATTTCCTTATGCAGAGAAAATGCCGTGGTAGTAGGACGGGAATACGGTTCCGATATATCAGTCAGTGGATTGAGTTGAGAAAATGGCGGTAAGGATTCTGGTAGGTAAAGAACTCTGGCAGAATTATGGCACGTCATGGCTGTCTGGCTGGTATCACCGTCACGCTAGCCACACCAGTTAGACAGAGTCAGATGGTGCCATGCGCGCCAGAGAGATTCTGTTTTGCTGATGTGATTCCAGTACTTAGCACGGGTTCATGCAACGTTCATGAATGGCAGTGATACTGTACAATTTCGTTCAAATCGGCAGTCACGCGTCACGCACCCCCCTGTCGATCACGAACTTTGGTCGATGTCACGCGTCACTCGGGCCTTGTCGAACCTCCAAGTGGTCACACAGGCCCCAAATTGCCTAAAAAAAAAAAAAAAAAAAGGGAAAAAAGGGAAAATTTTGCAGTCCAATGCGAAATTTTCGAGGTGTCACGCAAAAATTTGGCAGCTGCTGCCGAAATGTCGAATAGGTAAAATGGGTCACAGCGTCACACCCCCTGTCGATTTGAACGAAATTGTCCAGTAATCATGATGCCATCTGTCGATCAAATTATTGACAGTCCAACCACACCACGTGACCTGGCACTCTCTGAACGTTGACGATGTCTACACCCCCGAGCAACCGACGTCCACCCTGAAGACTCTCCATCGCCCGCTCCTGAAGTCCAAGTGACCTGCCCAGCTCTTCGGGTATAACAGGAACGGCGCTACTTTCCCGTTGACGAACTTCAAGTACGAAAGTCGTTGGTCGTCTCGTTTTGAAATTCTGAATGCCCCATCGGCAACCTAGGAATTGGTCAGCGCGGAGACCGAGCTCGCTCCACCCAAGAAAAGACTAACTCCGGTGGCTCACCCAATTGCGATGTCCCCGCCCCATTTTGGAACAAGAGCGCGAGTGAATCATGCTCTCGGAAGCAAAATCACCCTACGCGGCGTCTTTGGACAAGGTACGAGCCTTCTCCATACTTTTGGGCAGCTTCAAAAGGGGTTTTTTTCCCCCTTACAGGCCCATCTCAAATCCTTTATGAAACGCGGACTTCCTACTCTCAATGAGGTACGCGCATATCCACGATTTCGGCTCTATTCTTATATTTTCCAGCCCGTGAAGATGGATGCCAGAGTGCCTAAGAAGAAACCGACTGGAACTTTACCATCCCGGCCTTCCGGAGGGAGAATGTCGCTCCACTCTTCACAAGGTGTGTCCGATTCTATTTTCACCCCGGAGTAGTGGATTATTCCGCATTGCAGCGGCCCTCCATCGCAATGCCCCAGCTTGAGCAACCGCACCCGCTTCTCTCTCCGCCACCGACATCTGCGCGACTGGTCTCCGGGGCTCGTCGTCGTCGTGTTCCTCGTCTTCCCCCTCGTCGTCATCCTCCTCCTCTATCCCCGTCCCCCTGTGGACCCGACCCCGAGGAGCGCGTCGCGGTGGCCTGCTTCTTGCGCGGCTTTTACTGCACCTGGGACCTCCGCTTCCTCGTCCTCCTCGAGGAGGCGTGGGCTCGGAGCATCGACCTCTTCTGCACTCATCACCGCCATGGGCACGACCCGAAGACGAGGAGGGCCCCCCAACCTCATGAACGAGAGCGAGGACTTCTTCACGTGGCACCTCGCTTCCCCCGCCCCAAAATTTGTTTCAAATGCGATAAAAGCGTCGATCAATTTCACATCGACGACACCCGGAATGAGAGAAACCCCTACTAAATGACAGTCTGTCAAAAAAAACCCACCCATTTTTCGCTCCCCCTTTTTTCTGTGTTTCATCCAAAAAGTGCATGTAGACTCCGTTTTTTCGCTTTGTACTTTTTTTTTGCATGTCTAAATTGAAAGGGGAGAAAAAATCGGGGGAAAAACCGAGGGAACGCAAAAAAAGGAGAGAAAAGGAAGGATAAAAATCTCCTGTGAACGACCCTAATATAATTCTTGAACAACACGACACTTTCCTACCTTAGCATTCCAGCCCCAGGCAGAAAGCCGACCTCGGATCTGCAGGGCTTTGCGGACATTGGCGGACGGCCGCATCCCCATTCGCCCAGGCTTGTGCGGCCGCACGGTGGGTCCTCCTAGCCTTTCTTTGTTGCTCTGTGCCATAACAACTTTCCTAACGGCCCAGAGTTAAATCCAACTTCACGCGCCAATTGTGTGAAAACTCGGTGTTATCGCTGGATTGACGAAAATGCTGTGCATTTGACAGATTTTTGATGTGAGCCGTGGAAGAAACCCCTATGACACTCCTCGACAACTCGTAGGCAATTCCCAACGCCCTTTGGCCGAGAATCGGGCCATCTTTGGAATGAACGGATGTCCACGAGTGTCCAGACGTCTAAATGCGTAGACCTTCGTAGACTGGGGTCGTACGCAGACCGCGTAGACAATGCCGTTGAACGCAGTGATTTATTTTCTATCACTAATTGCGCATGAATTAGTACGAATTATCTAGCTATGTTTCATCTCGATCTGTGCAGAACTCACCGAGATATGAACAATTTGATCGTGAGGATCAAAATCTGCCCAAAATGTGTTCGCGCCTTGGTACTGCAATTAGCTGTAACCCATAATCTCACCTGTAGCGTACCCCCAGAATAAAATAATTGGGCATTTTCTGAAAAATCAACTTGGATATGCATGGTATCCAAAAAGGGTGAAAACAGCCTCAAAGTAATGGTAAAGGAGACCATTTTCGCGTTTCAGTTGGTTGACATTGGTTGGCATCTGGGCTCAAGATGGCCAGTGCAAGATGCTCATTTTTCGCATTTTGGGGCATTTTTGGGTCATATTTGCTTACAGCTAATGTCGGAAACCTAGGGCGCGAACGAAAAATTTCCGTTTTGGGAACTTTTTCGTCGCGCCGACCGATTCCCTCATGACTCCTTGAGTTTTGGTCCGACTACCTCGAAACCTATACCAATCTTCCAGAATAATTCGTCCGCAATTAGTGATGTAAAGGAAAACGCGAAAATGAATTTCATTTCTCGATTTGGCACCGGGGGTTTTTGTTTCTGTTGAACACCTCTTAGGAGGGTGGGCACGTGTTCAAACACTGGTGGTTCGAGCAATATTAATCTACCTAGCGGCACTGGTTTGGCTGAACGTGGATTTCATGCTCAATGATATTATCCCGCCTACACCCATAGCTCGGCCGAAGGGGGTCACAATATTATCATGCCAGCTCACACTAGTGGTCGGCCAAGTAATATTATACGCCTGAAAGCACTGGCTCGGCCGAACGTGCTTATTTAACCTCGTATTGTCCTATAGTTCTGACCACACTCTGGAATGGAGTGTGCGCCGTGTAATACTACGGCAGAAGTTGAATTTCATGGTTGCCGTCCATGGTTCACTAGCAGGTTCAATACCTGAACGACCCCTGCATATGCAGTGTGATATGCCGACGGTTTTAATCGTACTTCAAGTCGTGCCTCGTGGCTATCAGCGCGAAGGTAGATTGCTGTTAGCTTTATTTGCTGGTCTTCTGGTAGATTACACTCGGACACATGATGCAAATTATGTTGTTCTTCCGCAACGCTCGGCATGCATTCAAATAATGAATGTCGCGGCTCACGAAACTGGGATTTGCATCTTGATATCTTGGATCAGCGTCTCGTTGCGCACTCCCTCAATACCATCTGAGACTAGCATTGTGATACTGCTCGGCGAATCGTGTGATTCCATGCATATCCATACGGATTTGCTGAGCTCGAATGTCATAAGTGATTCCACGGGACAATTCTCGTTGTGCGCCGAGGTTGGAATCTTTCAGCTGACTTCAAACTCTTTTGTTGAACGATCAATCGTATCAGCTGAAGGCATCAGTGCTGGCCGAATCGCAAAGACTCGGCACATTATTTTCGACTATGAGGCGGAGCGCGCTGTCACGGTTGGATGTGTTCTAATGCGGTTTGAGAGTTTCGAAGTCAGTCCTGACATTGAGTATACCCGAAGGCGCTTTTCGGGTGCAATGATTGACTTCATTGACGTAGAGGTGTTGCACAGGTCAACTCTCAGCACTCTTCCTGGCGGGGTTACATCTTTTGCCGCTGGGAACTACAATGTTCGGTTGAATTATTGCCTTGAAGCGGAACCGCTGCTTCCCAGGACGCAAGCTCTTCGAACTGGATTACATTCACGTTGTCGCACAATTGAAGGAATATTTGAGTGTAGTGACTACAAGTCTGACGGGTGCCCTTCCCGCGAACGCGACGTTGTGCCGATTGAGTTTTCATTCTGTTGGAGCCTAAATTTCGTGTGACTAAATTCATTCCCTGGCAAGCTCGAATATACACTTTTGAAAGGCGCCTTGGTATATCTCCGTTGGCAGACATTCGCGATGAAGTGACTCACATAGATCGGGTTCACCCAACTGTCCTTGAAGGATCTTACCCAAGGATTGTAATAGGAATTACCCCGGTTGAGATGAAGCATGCAAGGGCGTATGTGCTCCATTGTATGGACCCGAATCCGTATTGTCCCTAGGTCTAAACGAGTTTTGCCTCGTAAAAGAATTGTTCCCGAGGTTTGCAACGAAAATAGTTCGGATTGAGTTCCTGTTTAGGAACTCGAGTCTGCCTCGTCGAAATGGCGCCGTGCCCGTGTGGGGGCACACATTCATTACCCTCATCCTCGAACCCGGATGGAAGTCGAGGGGCGGGGAGTCCAGACTGGAATTTTCGAACTTTTGCGGTTTCAATGCCGACTATTTCGACTTCCTGCTTCAGAATCGGACACCAAACGGCGACCACTCAGTCCCACTTGGATTTACCTTGGACACGCCTTCGAATGCGCTCATATATGTCAGACCTTTGGTCTCAAGACTCGATCTTCCAAGCTCCCCAATTCAGACGAATACTGCTGCTTCAGTGCATGATCACATCAACTTGCGGATGTGGCCCGAGCATCGGATGCACGCAAGACGCCTAACGTGTGCTGTGCAAAACATATGTCTAAACATCGCCTCGCAGACTCCGACGCTGAAACTGGACTATCTGAGAGTCCGACCTTCACAACAGGATTGGCGGTTGTTAAGTATTCTCGATAAGAGAAAGCGGGATTTATACAGCTGGCCGATGCCAGTATTCCCCGAATCGTTGAAGTCCAGACGATGGAACAACACCGGAAGCGTCTACAGGGCGCTAAAACTCAGCAGATGAATAGGTTGTCGCCATCCATCCACCAAACATGTCAGTAAACCCAAAACCACTGTACCTCAATAGCACATATCACTCTAGCATTCAACTGAACGAGAACACTGCAGCTGAGCAGCCTAGGATGGCAAACATTCGCCGCAGAAAAGAATGGCAATTATGACGTCCGTGACTCACCTCGAAGCTTGCCACACTGCCCCTGCGAACCGCGTGAAGCCAGAGTCGGCTACACGATTGAGAAGACGTCGAACGCAGCAGTAGCTCCTAGCCCATTTGATGGCCAGAATGCTCTTAGCCACATGCTGGATGGTCTTCGTTGTATTCATCTTGGTAGGCTTAGTCAACTGGTCTTCACAACCTGCAGTCGGCCTTCTCGGGCCCGACTGAATTCCGAAGCAAACAAGTGCAAAGTTCAACTCCGACACATCGTGTTTGAGTTAGAGTCGTCTTTAGATGACGTCTCTCATGATCTACCTGAACCCGCTTTGGGTTTCTGTCAAGCCGCCCGATACTTTTGGACCACTTATCCTGTTGTCGGAGAGGAACCGCACCTCGCTCGGCGAGTCAATCACTGATTGTTCAGAAATTAGTCCGGAAACTTGCCGTCCAAATGGTTCTGATTTTCATTATGAGCAATATCATAGTGCTCACATGTTCTGCCATGCTACCGGTTTAGAGCCGCGATTTTTCGGCTTGACAGCAGCGGCAGTCTGTTGTAACTGGCTGTGAAGGTTCAGACTAATTCATCGAGGGAATTGAGCACATGTGATGCCCCGGCATGGATCGAGAACTTGGACCACTTTTGCTCGAGGAGTTTTGTGCCCAAATCCAGACGCAATTTGGCCTGAACACGAGCGTGCAGATACACGACTTATCGCTCTCTCGGGTCTCTCGCATTATCATGATGCGGGATTATGGTAGTCCGCGGAGTAATGCTTTCATCGCTTTTGCCGCAATTAATGCGGAGAGAATTCAGTTTGAAGTTTCTGGAGTCGGAAGGCCCGTTTCCCGTTATAAGATTGGCCTTCCTTCTGCGCGACCTTTGAAGCTGTTGTGTCGCTCACGGACTCACGATATGTTCCACCCTGGAACAGGTGAATTGAATTCCCTTGCAAAATTGTTCACCATGTACTGCACGGAGCCGGACGGCCAGACTTATCACACGGATGTTTCAAACGTGGCGAATAGAGTGCAAATCTTCGTCACAACCATGCTAAGATTTCCTCAGAACCTGCAGCTGGAAAGCGCGCACGCAAACCAGATTTTTGCTGGGCATTTCTTTCCCTTGCATCCATGCATCGCATTTATGAGATCTGGCTTTGCTGGAGGGCGTATTTGCCTCCCACTGCCCCGGATTTAGCGCAGTGGACAACACTCGTGATGGCCTTCATGAAGCTCCATCCAAATGCTCCACATTTTTCGAGTTCGCTGGCGAGATATTTGCTATGTCAACCGAAGATAAGGACAACTTCTTGGAATTCATGGCCAATGTCACGGCCATTGTAAAAGCTCTTTGTAGAATGTATTGCCCGACTCGCCGGGATCTGCTTCCCTTATATTGTTCGAGTTTAGTTGGTGACCCTAATCTCTGCTGGATCCCGAGTGCGCTATGCACGATTGACGCCATGTCAGATACCGAACCCACTTCAATGGTTCTGCCGGCGGAAGCGCCATGTTGCGTACAGTTTCTCAATGCCGTCGTCCACCACACCTCTGCGAAGAATTTGGTCTTGATCACGGCTGATGAACGTCGTTTCACTGAAGATGCTCTGCCTCAGAATGTAGATTCGATAGTGGGGTCAAGAACACTTGATTTCGAATGAAATCTCAAGTTCGATTACGGACTTGCATATTGAAAAGCACCTGTCGGCGGTGTTTTTGCGCCAGTTGACTGATATGACTCACCGCGGTGACGACTTGGTACATCTCGTACTGCAGAATTTACGCCTTGGGATTGCTCGAAGCCACCTGAGGATATATCTTCGATCCTTTGGCCACAACGGTACTCATGAATCCTGTTTGTTTGTCGAAAGGTTCGACCAACAATTTAATCCCGGTGATTTCGTCTTTGGAGGAAGAAAGTCTTCATTGCACCACCATCAGTGTCTCTCCGCTGCCACGTTATCCTCCGTCGGCGAGAAATTTATTCTCGGCTGGATTCCACCGAATCCGTTCCGTTAAGAATCACGAGATGAGATTGCATTAATGGAACCGTTCCATTCGGGTCACTTTCGATTATATTGGAGCGAAAGTCCATCTTGTTTCCACCAACCTGAAGGTCGTGCACTGAGTTATGATTTTGCCAGCTACCTCGAAGATGGTAGCAAGAGTCTTGTCAAGAGAGGCTCAGACGCGGCATCTGAGAAACAAATTTTGGATGGCTGCCGCCTTGAAGCCACGCGATTCTTCACCAGGGCCGCTGGATTCTCACTTTATATGGTGGAGTGCGCAAGAACTGGACGAATTTCTCATAATATTCGTGTCCGAACAGCGCAAAGGTGCTCAGTCTGCATGGATGAGAGAACTCGGCATTCCGTGGCATGATGCAAATACTAGATTCGGGTAGTGCGGCTGAGTTGGTGGAGTGGGGTTGATTTGTGACAAGTGGCCGGCGAGGTGGAGAGGGTAATGAAGCGCAAGCAGAGGTCGGCGAGGGTGGTGGGAGCCGGCGGACCCATATTACCCGATTCGGATGGGCGATCGGATCGTGCTCTCTTCGCCGGCGACTGCGACGTGAGAGCGTTCCCTGCCTTGCGTTTACGCGATGAAGCGGCCTTCTCTGCTTTCTTCGCCTTCCTCGCTGCCTTCTCATCCTTTGTCTGGTCGAAGTACATCGGCTCGACCAAAAATAATGCAATTGCTTCACATTTGGGATCCCGAGCGCCGCATCCGAAACGCTGCCAGAGCGTACACATATCGCAAGAGGCCCGCCATTGAATGACCAGCGTAATATTCGGCAGGTCAATACCCTAAAAGATGTCATCAATACACGCTGCCAAAATACAATCGCGGACCGACCATTCCAAATGATTCAGTACACGAGAGGCCGTAATTGAGGCCCTCGTTAAATCTCTCAGACTCCTCTGCGCGAAACTCCGGCGACATCTCTGAATTGAACCATTTGATTTTGTCGCGGAGTTCTATCGGTACCAGACCGCGAAGATATTGAGCCGCCGCCAGTGACTCCGTAATGCTGTCGAAGAAAATGACGAATTTATAGGGGAGGGGTGTGGTCCCATCCCAGTCCTTGGGAATGAGAAATCGGAGGTCCTTGAAGCTATTCATCGGATACTTCATCTTGCAGACCGTAATGTGGACATTCGAGCGGTCATTGGACCGCGTAAATATCTCGGTATTGCTCTCCCGCATGCCGAGCGTGGACATGACATCGTGTAAGACATCAGCAGGGAGTAAGTATCCTTCATTTTTCAAGTACTTTCATGCTACCGAGGTAATGCTGGCTGGCTAGTAGTCTCGTTCCCAGCTCACTCCACTGATGGGATCAAAAGATTCTGTATGTAGAAAGTGATTGTAATGGTCAAATCTAGCTTCCTGAATTTTTTTCAGGTTTTTCTGAATTTTCACATATAAAAGTGTCTGAAACTGCCGGCTCTGGCCGAGTATTTCGCGTTTTCGCCTCGGAGACTGATGCCATCAAAAAAATTTATATACAAAACTTGATCGCAAGGGTCAGGTCTACCTCCCAGATTTTTTTCAGATTTTTTTTGGGGGGACACAGCCACTGGTGGCTGTGGTGAACACAGCCACCAGGGTGGCTGTGTTTGGCTTGGCGTTCTGTACCACACACCGAGTTGGCAACTGTATAACTGTATAGGGAGGATGGATGTCAGTTGGGTTCCAGAGGAACAGTGAAGGAACGGGACAGACGGATCAATGCCCTGCGACACAGCAACACGGTGGAGATGGTGGGGGATGGCAAACAAAGACGCGAAAGGGACCAGCCTTTTGAATGGATATTGAACAGTAGACTCGTGAACCAGTCGGCTCGCAAGCTCACAGACAGAGAACGCCGACCATATTAGGATAGAAACCAAACATGCGCCAAACATTTGATGGATTGATACGAACAGGTGAGCTTGCTTACCGACTGGGCCGGCCCGTCGCTGATTTGGGTGATGGATTTGCGCCCGCCATTTGAGAGGTGCGAACTTAGTCGTAGGACGTCGAAAACATGAAAAAAAGTGCTCAAAGTTCCTAATTGAAAGATGGATAACTTTTAATTTCCTGTTGAATTAGACTAATATGTTTTTTTGGGTATATATGACCTTGGTATTCCATACCCACTAACCAATGCCCTGACACCTTTCCACAGGTCCAAAAAAAGCCCGCAATAAATTTTATACTATTCAATAGAGAATTGAAAGTTATCCATCTTTCATATAGGAAGTTTGAGCACTTTTTTTGACATTTTTACCCTCCTCTGACAAAGTCCGGACCTCTTGAATGGCGGGCGAAAATCCATCACCCAAATCAGTGACGGGTGGGCCCAGCCGGTAATTCATCATACGAGTTCCGCAAGTAAAAATAGATTTTGATAGAATTACCGGATGGGGACGAGCCTAATTGAACAGCTGATTGGTGAGGTCACTTCGAAGCTAATATTTAGTGAGGTCAGCTGGTGACCTCGAGGCGACCCCAAAATAGAAAAGGAAGCCGGAATACCCATGTTTTTTTGGCCGTCGGAGTAGTGAATGGGAAAACTTCGTCAATTAGGAAGGAGCTGCGGGGACAAAGGCCTCGAGATTGCCCGAGATAACGGAACTGGGTGGGTAGACGGGAAAAAAGGTGCAAATTAGGAAGAAGCAAAACATGTACATACAAAATCACCATATCTGCTTAAGATACGAGTAATTTAGGTGCACCAAACAGAACCCAGCACTCTAAGCCAATCATGTGGCCTTGAAGGTGGCTGACTGCACCTCTGTTTAAGAAAGAATAGCTAAGTGGTGGCTGTGGTCATGGCGCATCAATTGAATCGCGCAATTGGATTTCTGACCACTGTGCACGCAGTTTTGCTTCAATATGGCCCGCACTAAATGCATTAGAACGGCGGGATTTTTCTGAATTGACTCGCCACTCAGAGCTTGGAGTTTGGACCGGTATTGACCGAGATATGTCCCGAATAGCCTAAGTGGTGGCTGTGATCCTGGTCCCGTGTGGGGACAACTGCAAATTAATCACGAGAGCGTCAGTTTGAAGGCGGATTTCGCATTTTCCCTGGATTGCGCTTGCAATTCTGAACAAGACTGTCCGTTCAGAATTGCGTGTTTCAAATTCCTCATGCCGCCCGAGCCATTGCAAAGCATCCAGCCCAACACGGCATAGCCTCGGCCGTCAGAGGTATGTGCAGTGAGCCCATCAGGGACCGGAAACACTAGTCCCATGTGGGAACAACTGCAAATTAATCACCAGAGCGCCAGTCCTGAAGGCTGATTTCAAAACTCGCTTTTTCTCTGGATTGCACTTGCAATTATGAACAAGAATGTCGGAATCGCGTATTTCAAATTCCTCATGCCGCCCGAGCCATTGCAAAGCATCCAGCCCAACACGGCATCGACTCGGCCATCAGAGGAAAGTGCAGTGAGCCCATCACGGACCGGAAACGCTAGTCCCATGTGGGGACAACTGCAAATTAATCACCAGAGCGCCAGTCTGAAGGCTGATTTCAAAACTCGCATTTTCCCTGGATTGCGCTTGCAATTCTGAACAAGAATGTCGGAATCGCGTATTTCAAATTCCTCATGCCGCCCGAGCCATTGCAAAGCATCCAGCCCAACACGGCATCGACTCGGCCATCAGAGGTATGTGCAGTGAGCCCATCACGGACCGGAAACACCAGTCCCGTGTGGGGGGCTGTTCAGAAGGACCCCCGAAAAAGGTGCCTTTTTTCATTTCAAAAGGACGGGAAGCCTGCCGGTCAACTACAGAGTGCTACGGTGATTGGCGGTTGGCTACAGACAGCTACAGATAGCTACAGAGCTTGGCCGGTTGGCTACAGAAGCTACATAAAGGGGGACTTAGCAACGAGGCTACAGGTGTTACATAACCTATGTATTGCTCCATTGTGGTTCCACTTTTTCCTGATGTACCCCCTGATTCTTGATAATGCGGACGCAGTGACTGTTCATCTACAAGCATGAATCATTGACCTATTTTTACGATCGTCGAGGCCTCTATCAAAATTTCCACAATTCTGTGCCTCGATAACTCCTCCCTGTACCTTTTGCAGTATACAATGACTTGATTTGTTGTCTAGATTCGGCAGTATCTTGATACAGTTGTGCTTAACAGTTGTTCAACTCCATACCTTATTTCGTAATCCTGCCGCCACATGAGCGGGGTATTTGGCAAAGGCGAGCAGAACTGGCAGCTGTTCTGCGGAAGCTCAGTTCCAGGCTCCGACTGTGGACAAAACACTCACTCTTCTCCCCCTCTTCCCACTTGATCCCAAGAGTCTCTTCTTGACTTTGGGCAGAGCAGACGGTGGATATTGCCAGCCAATAGTTGCGTCTAATGCTGGCCTCATCAACTTGTGCAGCCGGAACCATGTCATTGCTAATGATCATAGATGTAGTCTTGTTGGTGACAAGATATTTCTTCTGTCGAGGGTGCCTCCTCCTTGTGGCGCTGAAAACAAAAATTGTCAACATGTGCATTGGAATGGTATCGAACACGCCGCAGACGCTCACGGCAGGCTCCAGCGAGACTGAGAGATTCTTCTGCAGCACGAACACTGCCCAGAAGCCGTTTATCCGCTCGCCCTACACTTGATTCAAATTTTATTCTCCGGCCGATTTGGCGGCTAAATTTTGGTAGCGGTGACTAGGTGACCTGCACCATACAGGATCCGGTTGTCCAAAATCACTCCCATAATCCGTCAACTGGTTGTCTGCAAGATCCGTGTTACTAAACAGCTCAGTTTCCCTCTTTGTCCAGTTGCATGCTTAAATTTTCTGTGCCCGTGTTGAGGGCTGCATTCACATGTTCGGATTATGATTTCACAAGAAAATGAACACTCATTCCACTTCTGCACTGTTTTCGACGATCAGATGACTAGCTGACTCTATCGACACGGGATATGAAGTCCCAAACACAAACATGATTTAGTTCATTGTCGCGTTTCTGAGAGTCTGCTAATTGATTCCCCATAGGCACGAGCTTTCCCGATCCATCAAAGGATACGCGAATTTCTTCATCAGCATCGCCCATGTCGGCCGTTTCTTCTGTATCTTGTCCATCAAGGAGGTCGTTGAGAAACACCGGATCAGATTCGTCTTCATCTCCGGACCCATTTTCACAGTCATCATCTGGACCGGTGGCTTGAGCCATTTCATTCTCGGTATTCTCCAGCTTGGGTCCTCCTTATTGATGAAGTTCTCAAAGGATGTCTAGTAAAAATTCCGATATGAATAGCTTGTAAAGTGGTCCTCGAAGTGGAGAAGGTACGAAGCAACCTGTTGCGCTGAAAGCTCCTGTTGTGAAATCATGGCATATGCATTTTTTTAGCACGCATCATTATGTCAACTTCAAGTGGCCAAGGATCTCTTCCATTGCCAGTGTTGATTTGAACGAAATTGTACAGAAAATAGTAATAGAGCTTCATTAGATTCCACCTATCAATATACAAGGTGTGCACGCCCCCCTCCCCCCACCACTTTTGCGTTCATCCCTTGTTTTTCTTTGAGGTCCCAATCTTGTTTTATTTTGCCGTCGCTGTCGCTGTTTCAATTCCTTTGCCTTTCTACGGTCCTCGTGGTTCTTTCGAGGACTGCCTGCGGGCGTAGTGGAGAGCGGAGTGCTCTGGCAAGTGCGGCACGGACATTGTTCCCCATCATCAAAATAATCTTTAAGTTCAGAATAATTGAGAGTGATTTCCTCTCCTGGGTTGATAGCGTTCAGGGTTCGGACCGACTAAAGGCAACGAACATGTTGAACACTGCATAACTATATTGAGTGATTCCAGGAACTCTGTACTTCACGAATGACAGGTGGATACAGTCTCCCACAGGGGCAGTTCAAACAAACACAGGAATTCTCCATTGCACAGTTTGACGCCACGAGAATCGACATATAATAACGTTAGTCCGGGACGCCAAGGAATACACAGGCATTGCCAGGAAAGGAAGGAGAGTCGATTTAAGGGCGACAAGTCAATCTATTTCAAAAGCTGCAGAATAACAAATAAAATCGTGAAAAGCCAATAAGAAGACAGACAGAAACCATGCGTTAAAAGAACACCAGTTCCCAGAACATTCTTCTTGAAGTAGGGGCGCAAGGAAGGAAAGATGTTCAGGGTAGGTTGGATCGCAGAGGAAACCGCCGCCACCCTCAACAAGATGCGCGACGGTCGACCATCGATGACGAAAACAAATGACACGCCCGCCGACAACGCAAACGACGCAGCATAGGCGCAGCAGCGATAGAACGGATGAGCTCCGAGTACGACGAGGGTCTAGGGTATTGCGCACCGGTACCCGCTGCGGATAAAGTCGATGAGAGAAGGTGATGGAGAAAATCGAGAATGAGCGATATGTCATGGACTGCGAGTAACACAGGTCAGAAAGGAAAGGGGAAATAGAGAGAGCGAGGGAAGAGCAATGCACGTAGAGAGTAAGAGTGGCTGTGTACTTCAGATGCGCAGGCATTGTGATTGCGATGGATGGTCTGGTCTTCTCGGTCATTGCACTTTGGGAGAATGGCCCGGGAGATATAGATGCGTAGATTGCAAACGCGGGAGGCGAAATAAGGAATCGGGAAGGCTTGAGACTCCGTTGAATCCGCGCCATTTGGAACTTGCCAGATGTGTGATGGCGACTTGGAAGAACGTGGCACCGAATCCGCAACATAAGAAGCCGGGGAGGCAAGCTGAGGATACAGACCCATAGATGGAGGAATACAGGAAGGAATCCGGAAGCCGTACGGAGAGTAGAACATCTCATCGATGAATGGAGGTATGCCAAGCCACGGAGACTTCGAGAGCCCTCCTCCGGGTGTCAAGTGGTGAGATGAGCGCAGCGACACCTCCGAGGCTGCATGAGTGATGCTGCAATGAGTGCGTGAGGTGGTGGAGAGTGCGGCAAACGGCATGTTCCCTGATTTGAATGTGTTGCCAGCGAGGCGGCAGCGTGCAGTAGGGCGGAGATAGTCACGAAGGGAGGCCGAACTTTGGTACACGAAGCCACAGAAGTAGGCACATCAGGAAAACTCCCAAATTACTATGAGTCACTATGAGCTGCTACATAGACCCACATAGACGCCATAGAAAGGTTGCTATGGCATCTATATGTGTCTATGTGTGTCTATAAAACACCTCATAGAGGCCATAGCAATTTGGTTTTTCCTGATGCAAGGCCACTAAAGCGATTGAGGATAGATCATGCCCAGTACCGTCAGAAGAGTCGCCACCAGCCAGCCAGCGCCGATGTAAGGGTAGGAGAAGCCGTCGACGTCACGGTCGCTGGAGGGCGTTGTGGAAAGAATCAAAGACTGTCTGATGCCGGAAGTTTCGGGTGCGGCTGATGCCGGCCCCAGATCGTCGGATCCAGGGGAGAGTCGGACCCGACCCGACCCGACTCACCGGCTAACATGAACAAACATTTGCTTGATGTCGTCGCCACTGCCCACCGCCATGTACGCGCTTGTTCATTCCTCAGTGCGGAACCCATGGATCGACCTCCCGGTCTCTAACATAGACTCACCTTCCGCTTGGTATTTGATGGTGACTTAGGCATCGCGCTTTGGCAATCTAGTCGACCCAACTTGTTATGCTTGAGTATACCCAAGTTCCTCTATTGTACTCCAAAGCCCCTCTAGTATTGCTCAGGCCTCTACTTTGGATCTTTTGCTGTGGAGCTTTCCATTTTTGCCGGACTTCGTTACGCCGCTTTGAAAACAGTGCATGTATTTAAACTTCCTTCAATTCATGCCCTTTTTCCATTCTTTCGAACATGAATCCAGCAGCTCATGGCGAAGACCCACCCATTACTGTTCTGCACAGATGTACACACTGTCATTCCCGCATGGGAGCGCTCCGCGTTCATGAAGGCACCACCAAGCCTACTCATAGTCCCCTTCGGCGCTGCCCCCAGCGCCATCAGTGCCCCATCAAATTTCTCCGATCGCCGCAGAAATAGTGTCGTTCAAAGTTCCCATTTTCGTCTCATTTTCGTCTCATTTTCGGTCTCCTTTTCATTTTCCTTTTCCAAAGAGGAAGACAAGAAGGAAGCACAAAAATGGGCATTTTTGTCAAAATGAGTCCGCAAGGTCATTTTCACCAAATTTTCTCCTACTTGAATTTCCTTTTCAATGACTATTGCTCTTTATCCCGATATTTTTTCACAACGTTGTAGCATTTCTCCACATACACTAACCTATAGAGCCAACTCCTTGACCTTTTAAACCTTGGAAAACATTTGCAATGTTTTTGTTCTCTTATTAATCTCCTACTCGCAAATTGGGAGGGGGGGGTTTCAAAGTTGCCCATTTTAAGCTCCTGCTAATCATCACATTTAAACCCCCTACTCCTTGCCATGCAATAATGGCTTGAAATATATGGCTCAAAATTGACTGGGGGGTGCAAAATAACATTTCAGATGGACTAGATTTTACCCAAAAGAAAAAGGTGCATTTTTGAGCGAGAAATAACAAGTAGGAGCTGAAGTAGGAAGATGAGTAGGAGCTCAAGTAGGAGCAACTTTGAACGACACTAATAGGGCGCAGGGCTAGGTCGTGTCTATGCCATGTCCGCGCACGCCAGAAACCCTTTGATCGGACAGCGGTTCGGTTACTAGGGCGAAAATTTCCTTTTTTGGAATGTTCTCCAACGGCGGATGTGATTTTTCGCCCCAGAAGCGTTCAATTTCCGCGCGCGATGATCCATGAGGTCGGTTTTGTACCACGCCGTTGTTCTGGCGCCTTCCGTGGGGCCACCGGTTCTGAACATTTTGGTCACGTGTTATCGCTTTTGCCGTGCCGATTTTTTTTGTGCATTGGTTTCATTTGAAACAAGAATAGGCAACCCGCCTTCGGCGCGAATCCTAGTTCCACACAGACACGGTGGATTCCGGAGCCCTCGGCGCCGCACTGCCGCTCGCTAACGCTCGCAGCGCGCGGCGCCTCGGGGTTCCGAGAGCACGGGAGATTCATGTGACTCCACGTGACTTCACGTGGTACCCCGTGATTTTCTGTCAATTTCCCGTGACTTCGTGTTTTCAAGTATAGGATCGTTGGCGCGGGTCGAACTTTGTTTTTTCATGCCCCGCGCGCGTATTTGCCAACTTCTTTTTCGATTTCCCTCTCCCTTTTTGGTGACCCGCGTGGTTTCCTTTTTGGGCCATGCTATGGGCTCTTTTTTTTGTGCATTGTTTTCGTTTGAAAATCGTTGGCGCGGGTCGAACTTGTTTTTTCATGCCCCCGCGCGCGCAATTGCCGACTTCTTTTTCGATTTCCCTCTCCCTTTTTGCAGACCCGCGCGGTTTCCTTTTTGGGCCATGCTATGGGCTCTACTTCGCCCTGTCCCGCGCTACGTTCCTGAAGCCGCGCGGCGTTTCCAGCGCCCGTTAATCGCCCGCGCCACTATTTCCTGTCATGAGAGCCCGTTATTTTGCTTCCGTTCGACTGTTTTGTCCTGTTTCGTTGGGAAGTCGGCATTTTTTGATGGCATCAATAGGCTACAAATGTTCTTCCAGCCCAGTAGAACTCCCCCGTATTCGGTTTTGGGCCCTTACCTCTTCTTCCAGCTCCGGAATCTGTCAGCAAATTCCACCGTCTATCACTTTTTCCACCACGAGTATATCGACAAGAATGATTCTCAGAGAAACCAGGATGGAACAGACTACCAGGTTGGCATACTTAGATTGGCATAGTTAGATGCACCATCATTTTCTGCAGTGTTCCGTATGGCGGGGGAGATCAGCGCTGTCTGCGGTGAACAGTGCAGCACCGAAAGTATCAGCATTAATCATCGCACATGATGGACAGGACTGCTTCACAATTTAACTGATTATACTTTGTAGCTGCCTTGCCTGCCTACGAGTCGGTTTGAAATGAGCTATTACCCCAGCATGTCAGATTTCAAAACCGCACGAGCGAATTTGGCTCAGTTTGGCAGGAATTGAAATTGTGCTTGTTTGCCTTAGAATGAACCCTCAGCAGTGCCTGAGAAAGAAATCTGAAGACATATATCTGCTTGAAATTTCGCTGGCTATCACCCCAGCAAGTCAGATTTTTTAAAACCGGATTTAAAATGAACCTACACGAGTGAATTTGGTTCAGTTTGGCAATTACAAGCCAGGGCCGAAATTGTGCTTGTTTGCCTAAGAATGAAACCTCAGCAGTGCCCAAAAAAGAAATCTGAAGAGACAGATCTGCTTGGAATTTTTCTGGATATCACCCCAGCATGTCTGATTTCAAAACCGGGTTTACAATGAGCCTACATGAGTGACTTTGGCAGAGTTTGTCGGGGGTTGAAATTGTGCGTGTTTGCCTACCATTTGTAGGCTGTCTGCTGTTCTGCAGTGGAACCAAGGTAAGTTCTAACCATTTTTAGGCTGTCCATTGTTGTGTAGTGGAACCAAAAATGTCAGATCCATAGCTTGGGTGGTGCTTGGTTGTACTTCTCACAAGAAGAAATGGAATACAGCAATTGTAATAGTTTATTACATTCAGTTTTCCTCAGCTATGCAGGAACTCTGACCAAGCAGTGCAGTACTTCAAGGAGAATCCGTCCGTGGTCAAATCGAACACCTCCTGTTCCAGTGCGAGAATTTGACTGTATATAGGTATCTCTCTCTTTATAAGATTTGGTGTGTCCGAAGCTTTTTAAAGTCCGCCCGGCCATCTGCGACGTCAAAGGTTCCGAGGCGAAGTGCCGGGGCGCGCAGCGGCCCGGCGCGCTCAGTGTCCAGACACAGATAAGCGGGTATTTGATACACGATAAAATACATGGCCTCCAGGAGCCCCGAAGTCACCGGTATGAAAGGTATTATACACGGTATAATACACTTTGTATCATACAACCGTGTTATACAGCCTTTCAGACCCAGCACTACAAGTTTCAAGTAGTTGAGTATGCTATATATTGTGTTGACAAGACCATTAACTTGTGAGTTACCCACAGGTACCCGCCACTTTTAGTCTCTCGTAGACAGACACTACAAACACAACTTACCTCGTACCTCGGTTGTTTGTAGTCTGTTGATCAGCTTGATTGCTTGATCGCTCGCCGACCTTATTACAAATCAGCGGAGTTTGAAACCACATTCGCGTCATGTCACACCTGGTGACAATCGATAGCGACGCGTCTTCTTTCTTCTCTGCCACGTCTACAACCCAAATTTCTCTCTCTGCACGCGTCGAACTATCCTCCAGACTGTCCTGAGACATTTTGGAAACGCAAAATGGACGGAAATCCTCCGCAGCCGCCAGTCAAGCTTGTGCGGAGCTACAACAAACTTCCGCCCCCGCCAATTGTTCCGGTAATAACGAGCTTTGCCGGCGCTTCGGCTCCAGAAAGTCCAGTCACTCCTTCTCCTTCCTCTGCATCGACCCAGCCCTCCCTACGAGCCGCAAGGCGCACCCAATGGCAGAAAATCGACGATGTTTTGCGCACCTACGGTTTCCCCAATCTTGGGGACTTTCTTGCTTGCCTTTTTCATCTGCGTGTTCGCGGTGAGAAGGATCCTCGCACGCAGCGTCACAGGCAGGCTGTCGGCGCATTTCTACAAGGCAAATCCACCGTTAAAATGGCGGATCTCATTGAGTCATTGTACCACCATCACAAAAGCCGACCCAAGAAAGACTCTGATGATTACCACTCTTCCTTTTCCCCCAAAAAAACCTCTTACCGAAATTCAGTGCGCCCGACCATGCTTATCCGCCTGGGCTACGCGACTCGTCGGCAATCACGCATACTTCCGCGTTGGGAAACTCGCACGAAAGAATCGGGCGGGCGGGAGCCGTCGACGCCATCTGAGAGCTACGACGAACGAGCGTGTTGCGAATGCCGACGTTGTGACCTGGGAAGATACTGAGTTCACGCTACAAGGCCTCGCGCGCCAATATCAAGACGAAGACCCGTTTGTGTGGTACATGACGGAGTGCTTCACAGCCTCTCGCAAAAAAGGCAAGGTTATCGTGAAGAAAAATCGCCCTCATCCCGTTGTATGTTACTTCCAGACTCGTGTTTATTATGTAGCTCAACCATTCTCCAGATCCAAGTCGGCGCCATTAGCTCCTTCATTCTGTCGCGCAATCAGTACGCCAGCGGCGAGCTCGGACTTCCCCTCGGGCTCTGGCTTTTTGCATGCCAAGCACACGTCGATATTCAGCGTGTCTTCTGTCGTTTCGGCTACAGCGTAAGCGATAGCACGTCACGCAGGGCCCTAAATTCGATGACCGACTCGAGTATGAA